>PVLA01003638.1:0-198053 GCA_004027455.1 Hydrochoerus hydrochaeris | reverse complement strand
TAGAATACCAGTCCATCAAAATGAGGGCATCCTGTCTAGAGATTTACAACTAGTGGAAAGGACATGTGGCATTTCCAAAGGCATCACTTAAAGCTCCTTTCTGGGCAGCATATTTCTGGCTTGGTATGTTCTGCCGAAGTCAGGGAAGTTTGTTCCTCACTGTCTCTAATTAGATCCAAACATTTTTTGATTGGCTGCCCCAGTAGGCCCACCATCCTGGCCTGACAGTGGGGCAGCCTGTGGTCCTCAAGGTCCCCTAAACCCTCTGCTGGCTTTCATCCCTGAGCCAACTTCATGAGCTTGGAGCCCTAGGCTGTTTGGACATTTGATGCACCCCATCTTCCACAACACTGCATTTGAAGGGAAATGAAGGGAGAGTGAATTTTTTTAGATCACCTTTGTTTCCAGATGCCCTGATATTTTTAACTCATTGTGCTAACAAGAAATGAAAACACTGACTTGCATTAAGGAGGAAATCCTTAATTTTGTTCCAGTCTTAAACAAATGTGAATTTGTTGTTTGTATTCCAAGCTTTGAGAACAATATCTAAGCACTCAACAGATGTTTGTGAATCTGCTTCTGGGAGGATCAGGGTCTTAGCCATCTGGGACAGATGTGAAGAAACTGTCTTCCACTTCTCTTTTTTGTTGGTATTGAGTTTGAAACACAATTTATGTATTGGTAGGTAGTTTGACTTTTCGATCTTTACTTTTCTTTGATATTCCTTAACAGCCTCTTTCCCCAGCCAGTGATTTCTCCACAAAACCTGGGTGTCATTTTCTCAAAAGAAGGCCATGATCTCCCGCTCCAAGATTAGGACAAACAGGTCTACCATGAAGCAGTGGTTTGAGAATGTCTGGTTCCCCAGGTGACAAGTGCTCTCAGTGTCTGAATTCTAAATGAGGCAGTGTGAAGATGAACAGGGCTTGAAAATTCACTGATGGGGAAAACCTAAACAGATTTCTGAAATTACAACCACCGGAAGTGCTAATGATTACAGGCTATTTGCTAGGGGCCACACATTTCGGAGCACTTATTTTCTCATGTAATTTTCATAACAAACCAAAGGGGCTAAGTTCTGTTAATATCATTGCCACTCACATTTTACAGATGAGAATATCATGGTAAAAACTTAGTAATTTGCCCAGGTCAGAGAGAGAGTGTGTGCAAGTAAGCTAAGTTAGGATTCAGATTTACAGTTAAGACTTTTGCTCAGCCCTCTGAGACCTGCCTACAGTACACATTGTGTGCATTTTGGAGCTGGAATATCCCAGTACACATTGTGTGCTGGGAGTCAAGGCTGGAAGGATCACAGAAGGCAGGAGTCAGGGCTGGGATCTCAAATGAAAGTCTCTTGATTTTTGTACTTCATTTGCTGGACTGAGCCAGAATGGGTTTGTTTGGTTTCTGGAAACTCCAATAGTGGCTGAGAAATTCCTAGTCATTTTTCTCATGGAGGCTTTCTGGGCACAGTTTTGTGACTTTCACAAGGCATAAGTAGTAGGGCGTAGGGCTGGGCTGTGGCTCAGAGCAGAGACTTGGGAAGCCTGAAGGAGAGCAGTGACAACATGTGGGTCATTTCACACAGTGCTCAGATGGCTGTTGGCCAAAAAGAGAAGTCACCACACCCAGTGCCACATTGCCTCTGGTTGCAGGCCAGATAAAGTGGCCATCATTCATTTAATAAACAATTAAAGAACAAGTTATGGCCACAGCATTCAGGTTCATATTAACTATCTGAATCTTAAAAAGTCTACATCCCCTGGCTTTAGTATGTGAGAGCCATAAAGGGGCTGAAAGGTCATTTAATTTAATACCCCGAGCTTTGAAGAGGGGCTTAGAAGCAGAGCCATGTTGAAGTCCACCCCAGGGAGAGACACCATGACCTGGTAACTGGTTAGAGCCGTTGGTTTGTTGAATTGCTTTCCAGACTATGTTTCACTTATTTCTAACAAATATTTATTGAGGTTTCCAAGTGCCTGCCTCTGTCCTTATGGAGCTTATATTCTAGTGGGAGGAACAGGCAAAAAAAATCAAACACATGCAAAACACTCAGGGAAATGGACTGATTGAAATACATTCTATTAAAAAAGAACAGGGAGAGAGTGGTTTTGGACAGGGAGTTTTTGATTCCATGTCTTACTAAATGACCTTGGCTATGAATTCATCCCAAACTAACATGCTGCTCATCCCTTGTACCAGGAATGTATGTCTCTGTGGGCCCCTCAGCTTGTGGGCAGGTCTCCTTCTCCAACAGTGCATGGAAAGGGTGGGGTGTGGGACACAGCAACCAAAGTCATATTTTTTCTATGTATGGGAGACTAAAGTATTGGAGACCCAGGTGCCTGACCTCAAGCACAGAGGTGCTGGTGATTTTGTCCTGACAGAGACCAAGCATGGGCACACCCTCAGCAAGGGAGGGTATTGATTAAGCTCAAAATTCCCAGGGCTGGCAGAACATGAACAAGCTAGGCAAGAGTGGAATCAGCAGAATTTAATGTCAACACCCTTCATTCCTTGTATGGTGTCTGTAGAGACCCCATAGCCTGCATTCATTTGTCGCTCTCCTGTAGGCCCCCCTGCCATTATTCACTTAAATATTTCTTTAACTGCTCGTCCTTACAAGAATTCCCTCACTAATATATCTTTTTAAAAATCAAATCCCTCTACCACTTATGCTTTCATTCATTCAGTCTCGTATGTTTATTGACTCATATACATATTCACTGATTTTTCCACAATTTTTCACTCATACACATATTCAGGTCACATGTACTAAACATCTCTCCATGCCAGGCTTAACCAGGCTTATCCCTGAAATGGTCAGGGACCACCAGTCACCTTGTCCATATGGAGTTAAGAGCAATAAGTCAGGATGTAGGTAAATTCTAAAACGAGTTGGGAAGTGATGTATGGGAAGTTATAAATCAAATGTGAGTGTTCAGATAGTAGCTGCCAGTTGGTCAGTGCTCTTTCTTCCCTGCAGGAACAAAAGTGACCAGACCCGCCAACTAGGAAATGGCAATGTGTTAGCCCAGGGGTCAACCAGCTTTCTGTAAAGGATGAGGTAGTGGACGTTTTAGGTTTTGCATGCACTCTGTCATGACCACCTAACCCTGCCATTGTAGCATCAAAACAACCATACATAACACATAAAGGATGAACCTAGCTGGGGGGCAATAAAGCTTTGTGTTTGGATACTGAAAATGGAATTTCATATAATTTTTACCTATCCTGGAGCATTATTCTTCTTTTAATTTTTTCTCTCAGTCATAAAAACTGTTCTTATTGATGGTCATACAAAACAAGGCAGTGGGTTATATTTGGCTTACAAGCTCTGGTTTGCCAATCTTCTTTTGGATCAAAGAAATGAATGCCCAGTATAATTTCCAGGTGTCAACAGTAAAAATAGTTTGGTGTGGGTAGTCTTTCCCTGTGTGGCTGCTTTCTGTACTAGGATAGAGATGATAAGGGCCCAGAAGGAACCAAATCCCAGGCATAGGGAATAAAACTTTGAAAATAAAAGTAGACATTTTCCCACTTCATTAGCATTCTGCCTCTTGAAACTAAGGTAGATGAATGGTTAAACTTGTGCACTCACCCTGTGGTCCAGGGTATGTCTGTCTCCAGTCTGTTCAGGGTTTGTCTCCTGAGTGCATGCCCTGGCATGTGAGGATTCAATAAATTGTAACTGAATGGATGTGCACGTGCGGACATGCTATGGAAATGAACAGAAGCACTGAAACAGCAGGAGGACTCTTCCAATCAGTGCCAGCTTGGGTTCAGAAAAGAGGGGTGGGAGAAAGTATGACAGTGCAGTTCAGTGGCTTGAGTTGAACCCACAGGGTGGTGGGAATGATTTGTTCTCATTTCTGACCTGCCTTCTTTGTCCTCAGAGCTGCCCTATGTAATGCTCATCGTGAGAAAGCAGAGCTTCCTTTGCCGAAGTGTCTTGGAAACAGAAAAACTGGTATTTGCAATATTCTTTGCATATGTAAGCAGGTTTTATTATGTTCCTTGTTGTGCAATTTTCTACAAGGGCTTGATTATTTCTGGGTGAGACAGGAGGGACAAGGATTGACAGTTTATCCTCCAAAGCTTATACTTTAAAAATTATATTTCAACTATGAATAAAAATTATTATACCAGTTTTTTAAATGAAAAAAAAAAGGCCCAGGTTGAAGGTGTGGTGGTGGTGGATGGTGGGGAGAGACATAGTATGTGCAGGTAGAAATTCCATAGGATGAATGTAATGTTTATATTTGAAGTACACCAATAAAATTAATCTTGAAAAGTAAAAACTGGCCCATTTCCTTGTAATATTTTGGTTTCTTTTTCTTAGAATGTGGCTATTGCCAAAACCAAATTTCCTAAAGCATTAAAAGAGTTACCATATCTAGCTTTTCCATGAAAAGAGTTGAGGATCATGCCTCTTTTGGGTCCCCTGTAGAAACTACCACTTGTGAAAAAGGATTGATTTTCAGCTTATTTCTACAGAAAATATACTATGTAGCAGCTTGTTTGGTGAACAAACTCAGATTACTCTTATTCAAATGCAGCCTGCAAATAATGCCAAATTACTCAGTGATATAAAATCATTAAATTTTTGAGCATGTATGTGTGTATGGCAAACCCATGGTGTGTGTGTATGGCAAACCCATGGTGTGTGCGCCTCATTTCCTACTCCTCGGTCAACGACAGTCTTTTCTAATCAGTCCTGTCATTCCTTCCCAATGTGGCTGGCTGCTATTGGAGCACCTCTTCTACATTGTCATGGTGGACAGTGGAGATGGCCACACTTGCTGCTTGGGTAGGGAAAGAGTGTAGACTTGGAAGACTGTCAGACCTAGGTTCTGATCTGAATCCTGAAATGTGCTTACTGAGTAACTTTGAGCTACTTTCTTAGTCTCTTTTAGTCTCACTTCCTCCGTCTACACTGGGAATAACAGCACTCACAGAGACTACTAGGTTGTATGTAAGAGCATAGTGCTAGGTTGGTCACAAAACGGCGGGGATGTGTTAGTCGCTGCTTGCACATTTCAGTGGCAGGACAGTGGCAAATCCACCTGTCCAGCCTTTGAAAAGTTCCAGTTTTCTCCAAAACCCTTATGTTCTTAGCATGTGTTTGAGGAGAAACAGCTGTGGCTGTTCAGAAAAAGCAATTTCTTCACAGAGCCTTTACCTAACTGCTTTTTATTCTGCATCTACTATGTGCTAGACTTGGTGCTGCATTCTGCAAATCAGTGATTTTCATCTGGATGGTAACTTTAAGCCTTGGCAATGTCTTCAAGTAGTTGGTGGGTTCTGCAGGGATCTAGTGGGTAGAAGACAGTGATAGCTGCTGAAACTCTATAATGCATAGGATACCACTGGCAAAGAATAGTTTGGCCCAAAATGTCAACGGTGACAGAACTCATCCGTAGGTGAATATCTTATTCAGTCCCTAACAGGGCTCAGTGGAATAAGATTAGTTTTCTCATCTTAAGATGATGAAAGTAAGCTCTTGCAAGTTTGAGTCACATGGCCAAGGGGGCTTACCATTGAGGTCTGTCCATGCCCAATGTGTGCCCTTCAACTGTTCTCTTTGTCTCCATCTGCTGTCCTATACACCTCTTTTTACCTTCTCTTCTACTTCTATTTTATTTTGCTTTTCTTGCTTTCCTTCTTGCTGAGTTCTGTGGGAGGTACTGTGTGCTGCAGGCCCCACTAGATGTCAGTGATCTCTTCTGGCTCCCAGAGGTAAAGTCTGTCATAAATATCCGAGGTGCAGGCTGGGCCATTCCCTCTTTTACCCAGGCAGGGCTGGGTCTCCTCAGTAGCTCACCTGCCAGGATTAATTGGGCAAAATGATGATGTAAAGTTTAACCTCACATTGGAGAAATGCTGAATCAAGGAAGCAAGGGAGGTTAATTACTGAACCTGATGTTGTCACCAGAAACCAGAAAGGTTTCCCCCCCCCCCCCAGAGCACCTGAGGAAGCTTGGATGGGGTTGGGATGCTAGTCCTACAAAAGTCACCAGGTGGCAGGAGGATGGGCACAGCTTGATGTGGCTTCAGCACAAAGGGGATGGGCTCCTGGGGCTGAGGAGCGATGAGTGAGACTCAGGTGGGCCTCCTTCCCTTCTGTGCTGACGTCTGTTAACCTCCAGGTCTCTTTCAGGCAGGCTTCTCTGGCCTCCCAGGCTAAAGAGGGCGTTCACTGCAGGGTTCCCTCATCCTCAGCCTTGTCCTTAAACTACAGCACTTTGCACACAGAATTCATAATGCTTTGTTTCCTCTGCCATCCCTGCTGGCCTGGAAGGTTCCCCAGTGTGGGGACCATGTCTGTCTTGTTCCTTGGGTCACCAGTGCCAAATTCTGTGTTTGGTACTTGGTGGGCGCTCCACAATCCTATATTGACTGGTCCACTGATAGGCTGTGAGGGGCTTAGGCAGTCAGGACCCACAACGGGCACTGGGCACCCATTAGGTGAGGGTAGGGATCATAGGAAAAGCTGATAGGTGCATATAAAAATGGTCAACAGCCTACATCTTGCTTCTTCCTCAGGTCTTTTTCTCTTGCATTCATTCGCCACTTTCCTTATGTGGCTTCAAGTGGAATTAGAATGGGTTTGAAAATTGCCCCAGGGGCCTTCTGAATACAAGACAAAGGTCACACTTTTCTCTCTACTTCGGGAATTGTCACTGCTTATCAGAGAAGTACAGGGGCTTTTGGAAGCCTTTGCACTCCAAGGCAGACTCCAACACGTCAGCTGCTCTGAGGTGTGTATGATGAATCACTCTAAGCAAGCCTGTTTGCACAAGCCAGTCCCCAGGCAATGGAATGGAGGAAGGAGGAGAGTTAAAGCTCCCTGGCTTGGCCCAAGAATAGTGATAATCAAGTGAACATTTACTTACTGAGCCAATTACCATGGCTAAACTCTGGTCACTAGCTCATGTACATGCTTGGTCTTATTTTATCTTCATAGCAATATAATAAAAATTACTACCATCAGTTTCATTTTACAGATAAAAAACTGAGGCCTCTAGAGATTAAATATCTTGATTAAGGTTATTCTTTGCAATGAGTTCCTTCTTGGAGCTGGCTGACCCCAAAGCCTATAGTTTTTTTTTTTTTTTGTAAGGCCTATAGTTTTGAAAAGCTCTTTGCTAAAAAGCTCTTTGCCTCAGGGAAGACCCTCTACCTGTCACCTGCTGGGCTGAGAAAACTTTCAAGTAGCCAGAAAAAGCCCAGATATTGTATATGAATGTTGGGGTGCTTGCACAGAAGAGAAGAGGAATCCCGGCAATGACCATCATTAATTAAATAAGAGCATCTCTTCTCATGTTATCTTCACAGTGTGCTGTTAACTAATTAAGCCGCCTGATACTCTGCCAGGTCACTTTTGTCATTCCATCTAGCAAATGAAAAAACTGGGACCTGGGCAGGCAGAATGCTTTATGCAGGGCCACACTATTAGCCTGGGAGGGTGAGTGGGTGGGGGTGGGACGTGTGCTGACATGAGGATCTAGGATCAGTTACTCTTGGGCCTGGCTGGTGACCAGTCTATCATGTTTCTTGTGCAAATAATGTTCACTGCAACCGGGGATGATGTGAATCATGGACAGGGCACTAAATTACATATTATAGGCACTTTAGTTCTGTTTTAAATTGTTATTAGTTTGTCTGTTTATTTGGAGGAATGACCTTGAATCTGTTAAGAAAGTACCTTTTCCTGTCAGTTTTTGTACACAGAAAATGAGTCAAGATCACTCCTATATCTGCCAGTAGTTGTGAAAAATATACTTTAGAGAAATCAGATCAGAAGGGTCATCTTGATTTCAGAAGATACTTGTCTCATTCCCTGAAGCTAGAGTGACTGTGGTCTCACAAGTGATGACATTCTAAAATCTCTGCTGAAAGAAAGAGGGGAAAGGTAAGAGCAGTGGCTGCAGCTTGTTGACTGTTGCTAATCCTTGCAAACAGTCTGCCTGAAAAGACTTCCCCATTTTGCAAATGAGGACAATGAGGCTCAAGGGTTTAAAGTTAACTTGGTTCAGTGTCATTCAGTTAGTAGGTGGCCAACTCATGACTAGAAGCTTTGCCTGACTCAAAGCCTTTTTATTTGTACTTAGCTACCTTTCTCTATGGAAGAAAATGAAAACCAACCAAAACACAACAATACCAACAAATTACCTAGGCTCCTCTAGCATGTCAGTATTCCATTTCCTCAAGTGTAGGTATAGCAGAGACCTCTCATTGTACTTCCCCACATGGCTTGTTTTGATTTATGTTCATTTTCTCTTCTGAACACAGGAGATTAATAAATTAAACTTATCTTTGAGAAAATAAAGTTGTCGCCCATCTCCACCCTGGAGCCCTTCATTTTCTTTTTTGGCTGGATAAGGCCTCTTTCTCAGGTCTTGGCCCAAGTGTGAAAGGCAAGGGAGTGAGCATAAGGCCAAAGTGCCTGGGGCTCTGAGGCCAGCCTGTGGGCAGTGATAAGGGTGTAAACAAGGAGCCTGGCACAAGCAGGCAGGCAAGATTAGTCCAGTTGGCAGTGGCCGGTGGAAAAAGTGTTAGCAGTTCAGTTATGACGAACATGCCAGGCAGGAAGGTAGAGGTAGTGATAAATGAGTGCTGCCTTTGAGTTAAGGAAATGACCAGGACAAATGGGACAGAGAGCTTTGAACCTTTGCACCCCTTCCCACCCCATGTATTCTGAGGGCCTGTAATGTGGCATCCCAGTGAGATAATTTGAGGAAAGCTCACGGTGTAGGAGGATCTTACCCACAGTGAACTCTCAGTAGTCAATACTATAGAAGCATTGCAGCTTTGAATAATTTCAAGAGGAATGATTGATTTGCAATGTCACTATTTTGCCATCCAAAATGAAATAATGTTCAAATCATTAGATGAAAGGCTGATGGGAACCTTAAAATGGATGATGCAGGCTGATGATCTCTCAACTTAAATCAATTTTAATGCAAGAAGAGTAGCAATCAGGCATTTTGTGCCTCCTAATGTGCTGCAATAAAAAAGTACTTAATTTTTAACAAAAGTGCAGAATAACAAAATGGGGAAATAATAGTCTTTTGCTGTATGTTGCTGGGATAGTTGGGTATCTGCATGCAAAAAGAATGAATTTGGATCCCTTCCTCACAACCCATACAAAAGCTAAACTCCACCTTGAATTATAAATTGGATTATAAGCCTAAATGTAAGGGCTAAAACTATAAAACTATACAAAACTAAGATTAGCTCTCTGTTAATTTGTATTAAGCAATAGTCTCTTAGATCTTATGACAAAAGCAAATGCAACAAAGGAAAGAATAAATAAACTAGATATCATTAGCGTTAAAAACTTTTGTGCTTTAAAGACTACCACCAAGGACACCCACAGAATGGAGACAGTTTTGCACATCATAATTTTCTAAGGGACTTTATCCAGAATATATAAGGAACCTTTACAACTCAATAATAAGACAACCCAAGCAAGGCATGGTGGTGCATGCCTGTAATTCCAGCACTTGGGAGGCTGAGGTAGGAGGATCCTTGCAAGTTGAGACCAGCCAGGACTACAAAATGAGCTCAAGGCCAACCTGAACTGCATAGCTAGACCTTGTCTTAAAAAGCCCAAAGAAACAAATAAACAAACAAAAGACAGCCCAACTAAAATGTGGATAAAAGTAGAAAAAATTCTCCAAAGAACATTTGTGTAATAAATTTACTAACAGAATCTCAATATCATCAGTGAAATGCAAATTAAAACCATGAGATACCACTTCACACTCACTAGGATGGCTATAATAAATACACATAATAAATCAAGTGTTGGTAAATAGGTGGAAAAATTGGAACACTGTACTGTTGATGGAAACGTCAAAGGCAATAAGGGCTTTGGAAAATAGTTGACAATTCCTCAAACAGTGAACTATCCATTCTACCAATTTCATTTTTTAGGTATATACTCATATGAAAACATGTTTATACAAAAACTTGCACATAAATGTTCATAAAAGTATCATTAATCATAGCCAAAAATTAAAAGCAACCAAAATAGCAAGCAGCTGATGAACAGATAACCCAAATCTGCTATATTCATATAATGGAATGTTGTTTGGCTATAAAAAGGAACTGATACTCATTACAACATGGATGAACCTTAAAACATAATGGTAACTGAAAGAAGTCCATTACAAAAGATCAAATATTATATACTCCCTCTTATATGTCCAGAATAGGCAGATCTATAGAGATAAAGGAAATTAATGTTTGGTTAGGACTGGTTTGGGCCTAAGTGAAGGATCTGGGGAATGTGGCTAAGAGGTATAGGGTTTCTTTTTATATCATGGCTGTGTTTAATATTGTTTATGGTGATGGGTACTTAAGTCTGTGAGTATATTAAAAGTTATCAAATTGTGCATTTAAACAAAACAAAAACAAAAATGGATATAGTACTGTCCATTGTCAAAAAATTGAGACTCAAGCTGATCAAGCCTGAAGTACAAAGGACAGAGGAATGTGTTAAATGACACTATAGAGACACTATCAGCAGAATCCAGAATGTGGAAAATTCAGTAGGACAAATGACTTAATAAAAAACACACTTGTTTTAAAGGATAAGGAGGGTGGTGAATGTATAGAATGAAATAAATTAAGAAACATACTAACCTACTGCAAGAAGCTTACCCCATTTGGATTCCATTTGAACAAATCAGTTACAAAAAAATTATAAGGCAATATGGAAGTTTAAATAATGACTAATGTTTTATAAATGTTTGTTTCTTTTAATGTGTTATAATGGTATTATGGTTATGTTAAAAATAGCTTAAAAGGGCTGGGGATTTAGCTCAGCAGCATAAGCGCTTGCCTTGCAAGCACATGGTTGAGAGTTCGATTCCCGGTACCGATAAAAAAAAAAAAGCTTAAAAGAGACAATTACTAAAATACATATGGATGAAATGGTACATTGTCTTGGCTTTGCTTTAAAATAGCCCCATCTGGGAGCAGGCAAATGAATGAGAATGCATGTGAAGTAAGATGGCCCAAGTTAGATAGTTTCTATTATACTGTTCTTTCATCTTTTATATATATTTGAAAATTTTCATTATATAAAGTAGAAACATGCACAGGAAAGGGACTGAAGAACAATGTAGCAGCTGACTGCTAAGAAAATTCTGACTACTAGAAATTTAGAAAGTAACAACAATAATAAACATAGTAACCAAACACTGTACATATATGTTACAACTTTTGATTTTTTTCCAAAAACCTTGTGAGGTAGGGGTTGCTTCTATTTTTTTTTTAAATGAGAAACTGAATCTCAGAGCTGTTATTGACTTGTCTGAAGCCCCGCAGTTGGAATGGGCAAAGGCATCTGAATGTAAGGCTGGTGTGGTTTCTTCTGTGTGATATTGATCTCTAGGTGGCTCTAGATCGTTTGCCACTCAGGGGGCTTTGGCAGAACACAGGGAGGGAGGCCTCCTGGCCCTTTTTTGCTTTCAGATATCTGCCATTGAACCTCTGCTAAGGCATTAACTGATAGTTTATAGGGACAGTTTAAGAGTCTGTCTTCATTCAGGGCATAAATTCTTGAAAATTTGACAAATATGTTTCCAGCAGCTATGAAGGTCCCTCCCACAGAGGGCACGTTGGAGCAGATAATGATGAAGGGAACAGAGTGATTAGAGAAGGGTTCATTTCCTCTTTGAGACTCCCTCTGCCACATCCTTTTGAGACTCTGAAAGCATCATTTGTGGGTATGGATTTGTTAAGAAAGAACTGAGAAATGAAAAGAAATTTATATTGGGAGATAGCAACATAACACTATAAACATAGGTGTAATTTATCTCTGTATATTACTTGGTACAGAACCTAAAACATAGGTTTGTATTGAGAGGGTATCCAAGGAGGGGAAAATTATCTCACTACTAAGTAAGAAACATATCTCATGACATTCTTGAACACTATGAAGTTGGGATGGGAGACCCCTATGGAAGATGGGGATAAAAACATACCTAGAGAGGGTCTGGACTTATAAGGTCTAGTGCCTAGAAACCACTTCATTTAGAATATTCCAAATATGGGCTTAAAAAGAGAGTCAGCTTTGTAGACCGCAGAATTCCCCAAAGTGCATAAGAGCTCATCTTCCAAGAAGCTCAGGGAAGATGCTTGGGCTTGTCTCAATTATTCTGGCATGGAATGGAAGAGGATGGGGAGAGAACTGTATTCCTTATGCTGACTCAAGTGATCTTTCTCTCTGTCTTTTCTTCTTAGCAGTCAGAAACAAGAGTGCTTTTGGAAATGCAGAAGCAATATAAGTGAATAAAACAATATCCTTTCCTTTAAGAAGTTTTCAGTCTGGTAAGTGTGGTGATCATATATATATATATACACATACAAATACAAATAATTCATAATACAAAGAAAGTGTTTCCTAGTCCTTCTGTCTCAAAAATTCCCCGTTTGGTAAAATGATACAGCAATCCCTAAACTAGACAGTTGTAAGAATAGTTATCATGCTTGTAAATCATCTCTTTAACAGTTTTTGCTTTTTAGTGAAACTCAGTGGATAGCACATAGTACTGTTCTCAGGCTCTTGGGAATCATTGGTGGTTTGGGGGAGAGACATGGCTGAAAGGGTTTGGGTTTTGAAGATCACTGTGGAGGCTGTGATTGGAAAAATGGAGAGGGTGGAAGTATTGGGTAGGGTGAGATGCAGTGAATATGGTTGGGGACGCAGTGAGGAGGTGGGAGCAATAATCTAGGCAAGAGATAAGAGCCAAAATGAAGGCAATGGCATGGAATGGGCGAGCAGGAGTTACGTAGCTGGCAGAGTGAGCTTGCTGACTGGCTGGATACAGGCAGTGAGGGCAGGAGAGCCTTCCAGTTGTGGATCTGTGACACACAAGGAGAAGGAGGCTGAAGGACGGGCATGGGCGTACTGACACTGTAGTGCGATGGGAGGAAGACGGTAGGCTAAAGAATCAGAGCCTTTTAGGAAGCCTACTGTTAGAGAAGATAAGAACACCTCATTGTTCTGGAGTAAAGGGAGAGGGCAATAGGCTGCAGATTCTAAACCAAGTCAAGTTTGGAATCACCAAGGGAGAGAGGGTTTTGTACTTGTGAGTTCCCCCAAAAGGCATTTTTTTTTCTTTTTGAGACAGGGTCCTACTATGTAGCCCAGGCAGTGATCCTCTTGCCTCAGCCTCCTGAGTGCTGGGAGTACAGGCATGCACCTCCCATGCCTGCCTGAGGCGTTGTATTATTGAGAAACTTTTCTAATTTGTGCCTTATGCAGCTATGTTTATTAGTGTAAGGCATTTTTCCTCAGGATGGACTGAGAGAGAATCTCATGACTTTTCCGAAGGCCCACTCACCTACTTATTTTCTTCGCCAAAGTCTTTCATGGAATATACTCAGGATCTTCAGGTCTAATCCTGAATTTACATGCAGCTTTTCCTTTTGGTGGTTCTGGGGACTGAACTCTAACACCAAATGCAGTTGTTTATTATATTTTTAGTTGATAATTACAGTTCATCTTGGAGATTATTTCTTGATTTTCTACACAGAAGTGTCAGGTGGTTTCCCACAGGTAAGAAGATACAGAGACCATGGGAAAATGAAATTTTATTCTGAATTTTTTTTTTTTAGGAGAAGGTAGTCACAGCTCTTTGGTGTTTTAGACTTGAGAGACAATTCTAGATTTATTGTTACCGTAATAGGAAGAGTGTTTAGGAGGCTGGCAACAAAAAAGACTGCTCTTAGAGGGTATCATCCAGGTACCTATCTATGGAATCTATTATCTGTCTGTCTATCTATCTATCTATCTATCTATCTATCTATCTATCTATACCTTATCTATCTCTATCCATCCATCTGTCCATCTCATATTGATCTCAGTAAAGTTTGAGATTATTTTTATTTCCTTGATTTGGTAGAAGAATCACTAGTAGTCACTATGGTTACTAACACATTCTGTATATTCAATGGAGATTTATTGATTGAAAAAGTTACAATGACCTGTGCTTTTTCTACAGGAAATTCTTTCTCCAAACTCTCCTAAATATATATCATTGTATTTCCAGATATTTAAGCCAATAGTTTTGATTCTTTGGTTTATTGAATACCTACTAGGGTCAAGGCTCTGTGTGAGGTGCCAGGGTGAGGAAGCAGGGGGAACTTGATAAACTAGATCTAACCACATATCTCAAGGATGTTGGGGATAAAGGAAGCAGGAAAATGTGTCACTTGTTCAGTTTCCCACTTGTCTTTAGCTATGACTTGTACATGGGGCATTTTTTCATGTGTTTTGATAACACTGAGACAAACATATAAAATACATATAGGGCTGGGGGTTTAGCTCAGTGGCATAAATGCCTGTTTGGCAAGCACAAGGTTGTGAGTGATCCCTGGTACCAAACCACAACAACAACAACAAAACACACACACACACACACACACATCAAAAAACCCCATACAATCCACAACCGTGTGACTTGAGAAAAGCTTACTAACACCATGTAGCGATTCCCTCAGAGAAGGCTGTATGAACGCCATACTTTGGACTTCTCAGTATCTGTGAAACCTGAGAAGGCATACTACTTGTTTAGAATCCTAATATGGTTCTCTTATTCTGGATCAGCTTCTCTGTAGAGGAGTGAAGTGACCAGGAACAAGAATTTGAGAGGCATAGGGAAGATGACTGTTGGCTACATCTTTTAGAAGCCAACCCACAGCTGAGTGGGCTGCTTATTTGTACTGAGTGTGGGCTGTATTTTCTATTATCTAAGGGTGTATATAAAGAATGGTTTCAAAAAGTTCTGCCACTCTGGCTTCACTGTGACTCATCAGATCCTTGTTTTAGAGTGTTAATGCACGTGTGTGTGTGTGTGTGTGTGTGTGTGTGTGTGTGCTTTGAAAGTAGAGCTTGGGCAGAAACCATGTATAAAAGTGTTTGAAATGTGTATGTAAGAAATTTTCCTTTTAAATGCAAGAATGTATATGAAGGAGAAAGTGTATGTGTGTGTTTATGCATGTGTGTGTTTGTGTGTGTGTGTATGTATATGTGTCCATAGTGCAGTGGTGGTGAGCAGCCAACCTATTAGTGATTCAGACATAAGTGTTTAACTCTTTGGAAAAATACCTAGAAAGGGACACATACATACTCTTGTTTATAGCAGCACAATTCATAATAGCAAATCTTGGAAACAGCCTGTGCATCCATCAACAGATGAATGGATAAAGAAAATGTGGTGTTTACACACAATGGAGTATACTTTGCCATAAAGAAAGATAACTTGAGTCATTTATAGGAAAATGGATGCACCATGAGACCATAATGTTAAGTGAAATAAGTCAGACATGCAAGTTTAAATATTGCATAGTCTCTTATATGAGAAATTCAAGGTATAAAGAGGAAAATAAAAATAGTAGAAATTAGGGAGCTAAATCTCAAATGAGAATGGGATCAAGAGTTAGAGGGTGGAAGTGGATGGGTGGGAAGGGTAGAAAAAAGGAATTGGGATGTTCTATGTGCATGTACCAACTCCCTATAAAGAAAGTAAATATTATGCACTGCAAATATATATATATATATAAAAAGAGTTATAAAGTGTTGTAGGAGGTGACTGTTTTCCTTTCCTACTAGCACTCAGGTCTTTCGGGAGCCCTTGACTTTCTCCTTCCTTCTTGTCTTGTTAAAAAGAGATTAGAGTCCAATTAAGCTATTTAATCCCGAGGTAGAAATTCACGTTTAAAAACAAGATTCACAGCTTCTTAAAAAGAGACATCAGTGCAAGTTGAGGTTTGTCCTTTCAAGTTGCCACCTGCATGATTCCAAAGAGTGTTTTCAACTGAACACCCAACATGCAGTTCTTCTTAATTACTTTGC
Organism: Hydrochoerus hydrochaeris; assembly: GCA_004027455.1. Lineage (NCBI taxonomy): Eukaryota > Metazoa > Chordata > Mammalia > Rodentia > Hydrochaeridae > Hydrochoerus > Hydrochoerus hydrochaeris. The sequence continues at coordinate 182,179 of PVLA01003638.1, read as the reverse complement.
CTCATATCTCTACTCCTTCATCGTTTAAAGCACCCTTCAATCCAAATAGCCACATTCTGTCAGGTGTACTTCAGTTTCTGAATTGCCACAGTGCCTCTTGCATATTTCTCTTCAGTATGCAACTCAGTGACCAGGATTAATAATAAAAACAGTATTAAGAGCTACTGATTCTTGGGAGCTTAGAATGTGTTAGGCATCATTGTATTAAGCACTTTCCATACATTACCTCATTAGATGCTCCATATGGAGACACTGGGGTGGCTTCCTGAGTCTGTGACTGTTGAGGTCACCCGGGGCCATCACTTGGTTTAATACTCTGCTGTTGTCATCTTGAAATTCTTAATCATTTTTGAGCAAGTAACTTGCAGTTTCACTTGACACTGGGCCCTCAAATTATAGTCAATTTGTAGTCTGTTGTGAGAACACTCAATAACTCATAGTTTCTTTTACTTCCTGTGTGATGCCTAATATATTTCCAGAGGATGGGGTAGTGAGTTTCACATTGTGATGACCAAACCATCTCTGGAAAATGGGTCATCATCTCCTTGAAGGGGCCAAGTCATGTCATGGCATTTAGCAAGGGATAGAAAGGTGTCTGGGAAGGGAGGTTGCTATTAGACAAGAGGATTGGAATAAAGGGAAAGGGCATAAGAAAGAATGGATACGATCACAACATATTATATTCATGAATGAAAATGCCGCAAGGAAACTCAGTATTTAAAAAACTAATATGTGGTAATAAAAATACATATGAGAAAAAGATAAAAGTAAATATCAGAATTTGGAGGAGTTGTCCAACTCCTCTAGGACTCAGTTTCTTCATCTGAAAAATGGGGCTAATAATACCTAACTCAATGAGGATGATGTATGTATAGTTCTAATATGTAGCGCATACAACATTGGTTACTATTCATGCATTATGGGTGGTTAGTTAGTACTAAACCACAAATATTGCTTGTGACATGGTATGGATCCCTTGCTTACCTCCCAGGCCCCCTTACCCCAGGGATCCCTACCTGTCCAGCGGAATTGGGAAGGAAGTCTTCCTCCTCCAAGGGCTGGGTGAACACAGAGGGGTTGCTGGAGTTGATGAGCACAGGGGTGCTGATCTCCACCATGTGGCGCCCCGAGGGAGAGTGGACCATCCGGTTGAGAGTGTTCAAGGCTGTTGTAATGGAGAACTGCCCAGGTCCCTTCCTCCTGGACCCCGGAACCCTACGGAGTGTAGGTGTATTGGCCGTCTTGCTTCTGGGGGATGAGGACGCCAGGGACAGAGTTTTTGTGCGGGATGTCTGACACCCTTTGTTCTTCTCTAGGAGATGTCTTGCGGTGAGGTTTGGCTGATAAGACAAAAGGTCCGATAAGAAATTAATCTTTCTGATCTAATGTGAATAGCTATGTCCCAGCCGGCTGGTCTAGAGCCAGATCAGATACCACCTCCTTAGTATTTGGTTCAGGTGGCCATTCCTGGGTCAACCTGAGAGCAGCTTCCCTTTTTATGAACATGGCCCAGCTACTTTGTTCCGTCAAGTGATTGTGACTACTCTCCTGTAGGTATTACCCTTTACTATGGTCTGAAGAGGTTCAAACTAAAGCACAACATTCTTATGCAGCCAGAGTACCCTCCTTTTCTCTGGTTCTCCCAGCCACGTTCACCCAGTCCCCCTCTTCAGTCACCCGGGAGCCCCCCCCCATACTTCCCCATCACTGTGCTTTCCAGTTGACATTTTTATTTATTTATCTGCCTTTCTTCTGCTGGTTGGTTTGCTATATACCCAGGGGAGGGAGTTTATATTTCCTATCCTGTATCACAGAATGGATGCTTAGGGAGTATTTGTAGAACAGTGAGTGAGTGAAGTTCCCCAAGTTAGCCTTTTTTTTTTTTTGTACCAAGGATTGAACTCATGACCTCATGCTTGCCAGGCAGGCACTTATGCCACTGAGCTAAACCCCTGGCCCAAGTTAGCATATTTGAAAAGCGTTTGAGCCAGAATGTAAATGCATTCAAGACCCTGAATCCTTATCCTAAGGCTTTCTTTTATCGCTTCCTTTCAATACTTTGGTTTTTGGTCTCTATCTTTTCTTGCTGTCCTGTCCTTCTTAGTCATTGGTGTGCTGGTGATACAGCTCTCAAAAAAGAAAAAGGATGAAGCCTCAATTTGTATAGTGTACCATTCTCCCAATGGGTTTAATGGTTGAATAGCATAATTCTTGGAAATGTAACAACTCGTTCTGTCCATTTAGTACCAGTCAGCTTCAGTACACCACTGTGTTAGTATCCGCCTTCTCCTCTATGTTGGTAAGTTCCCACCAGAAATATCTGTTGAAAGCCATACCCAACTGGGGATCCCTGTGGATTCATTTCCTTTGAAAATCTAAACTATATCGACAAAGCAAGGGTTCATGTGAATTAACTCTTAAATTTCAGGATAATTACTTAAGTTTCCATTATTACAAATCGTTAAGAGTTGTTCTCTTAAAACCACATCTCATTCTAGTTTAGAAATTCAAGTATAGTAGAAAAAGGATTTTCCCACTTAAAAATTTTTAAAATGACAATGTACAGAAAGATTAAAATAATTGACATGGGGGAGCTTTAAAGAAGATGTAGTTCTTGCTGCAGGAAGCTTGTCATATTATGAAAAACTCATCAAGTAGGGGAGTGGGTATTATTATGTCCACTTTAAAGATCAGAGAGCTGTGACCTGGAGGTGACATACATGACAGAGCCAACATGAAAACTCAAAGTGAGAAAATATCAGATAGTAGCAAGTGCTGCGATGTGACCCAGTGATTGAGGGAAGTGGTAATGTTAGATTGGGAGGCCAAAGAAAACCTCAGAAGACGACACTTAAGCTGAGACAACAAAGGATAAGGAGTTGGCCATGTGGAAATAGGAGTAGGAACATGTCACGTAGGATTGTAAGCCAGTGGGAAAGAGGCAAAAAGCTTGGCCTTTTTGAGAAAAGACAGAAGAAAGAAATAGAAGGCTGGAACAGAGTAGGTGAGGAGAAGTAGTAAAAGTGCAGGCTCCACAGATAGGCAGGAGCTAGATCACACAGGGACCAGCAGGCTTCAATGTTATTTTAAGTGTAATGGAAAACCTTTGGGAAGATTTCAGTAGAGGAATGACATGATCTGACTTATGCTTTTAAAAGTTCATGTTACTATCTGGCAATTTCTTATAGTTAAACACATCTTTAGCATCTGACCCAAAAATCCCACTCTAATTATTCAAGAGAAATAAAACTTAAAAAACTCTGTGCAAATGTTTCTATAAGCTTCTTTTTCTCTCTCTCTCTCACTCCCTCCCACCCCCTCTTCATCCTTCTTTTTGAAATTGGTCTTGCTATGTCAGACGGGCCGGCTTACAGCTCACAGCTTCAGCCTTCTGAGAAAATAGTAGCTTTACTCATAGTTGTCAAGAATAGCAAATAACTCCAATCTCTTCAACTACGAAATAGAGCAACTCCAGTGCATTCATACAACGAAATATTAGCAATATTATACAGCAATATCAGCAATAAATATACAATAAATCTTGACTGCATTATGCAAAATGAAAGAAGCTGGCCTCAAAAAACTACATTCTGCCTAGTGCTAAGTGAAATAAATAAATCAGGCAGGGAAGGTTAAATGTCACATGGTTTCTCTAATTTGAGAAACCAAAAATATGAATAATCTAGAGCAAAACAAATAGATGGTAGGAAACAGGAAGGTAGCATCCTGGCAGTAGGAGGGGGATCGGGGGAAGGAAAGGGGAGAGCGCGGTGAGAGAACGAAAAGTAAAAATGAGCAAGATGCCATATGTATGTGTGCTGATTCCTCAGGATGAATGTAATGACTTGTGTTGCAAACATATACTAATAATAAGTTAATCAAAGAGCTACATTCTATATGAGCCATATATATGACATTTTTGAACAAGAAACCCATGGGAACAGAAAGTAAATCAGTGGTCATCCGGTGTGGAAGCCAGGGAAAGAACTGATTACACAGGGGGCCATCGTGAGGGATTTTGCGGTAGGGGTGTTGGAACAGTTTCTCTCTGCAATGTGGTATGATTATACAATTGTGTGCATTTATGAAAACTTATAAACATTAAAGCAAACATTACACAAACAAATTAAAAGGTTCATTCTGGTCTTTATTCAGTAATAGCAGAACAGAAGCAGGGAAACCAATTAGGAAGTGACTGAAATTGTTTGGGGTGGGGGTGGCCTCCAATGGTAGTTTGGGAACTGGGGATAATGCCTTACATGCCCAGAGCACTGACCCCACCAGCATTTGTCCAGTAAGAGGACAATATACATTCTTTGAATCGATGAATAATCTTTTCTGCCATTTATAGCTTTAATGAAATGAGTTAACTTTTCTGCTTTTGTCCTAATCGTTCTGCCCCCAGGTGGTTGCCACCATGGGTTTTCTTATCAGTAACACTGACACAGGGCCCCCTGAGATACACTGCATCTGCCTTGTCTGCTGCTGGCATGATTAATAGCTCAGCTGGGGAATAACTGCAGCTCTCTTAGGTTTGTACCCACTCATTTGCAACACAGAGGTTCACTGAGCAAGGTTCATATGACCAAGACAGGCCCTGTTGAACGAGTTCTGAAAGGAACAGGCATTAGCTTAGCATTTGTTTTTTTACCTTTTATGGAGGTACAATTCAATAAATCAAATGATACACTAACAAGAAAAATTCTGTTTATGCCAGGCCCTCCCCCCCCCCGCCCCGCAAACAAAATCCCCATAAGAAGACTTCCTTCCAGTTGCTTTGCATGGCACCGGTAATTCAAAGCTTATTTAAAGAATTCTCAGCAAGTGCTAGTCTTAATGAAATTACTGGAGTCAAAATTTAAGTACTGCTTTAAAAAGCTCAATTTAGATTTCAAGTAATTTTTGAAAAACAGGTTCCCGATTAGAGCAACCACTTGATTATCTCACCCCGCTCCTAGCAATTAGGAGAACAAATGAAGCAATGGCTAGTTTGATGATAATTTTGAGGGTACTTGTAATCACTAATTTTAGAGGTAAAGTGCTGGGGAGAGTCTCCAAATGAATAATCATTAAATGTAGAAGTTTTGGGAAAAAAGTGTTTCTGAAATAGGTAATAAAATCAGTGGTGCCTTTCCCCCTCAGTGGTATGAAACATCACCTAAAATTAATGCAGGGGACCATGCAAAAGTTTCACATCTCCTATGTGTCCAATTAGGTACTGACTGCTGCTGGTCTCTGGCCTTGGAGAATTAACCACTGTCTCCCAATTACTGCTATTGTTCCCACTCAGTAAATGTTGCTTGACCCATCAAATAGCTCCACTACAACTGAGACACATGAATCAGAATGTAGGGCTGCCCTTGATCACTTCCCTCCTGCCCTCCACTTGGGCAATTCCCCAATCCTAGGGATTCTGCTGACAAGAGGTCCTTGACTCTTTCTACTTGTATCCAAATCTCATTTTGGAACCCAGCCATGCACCACCCTCCTAACCGGTCTTTCTGGGATTTTTTTTCTCCCTCATTTTCAAATTACTCTTCCCTCTGCAGCCAGAGCAGCCATTACAAAACCCAAGTCTGATCAGGTCACTTCCTTACTTTTTCAATGGTTTCTATTGACCTTTGTGTCAAATCCAAACTTCTTATGAAATGACTGAGACAATAGTCACCAAGTATTCCAAGTCTTCCCCTGTACTGCTCGGCTGACTTGAAGTCAGGAGAGTTTGCATGGCTCATTCAGGCTGGTGGGCTAAGGATGGGAGTAGGAAGTGTCACTTTTGTGCTGGGGCGTTTAACTGCTGATTCACAATCCACTCTTTCACTCCCATGGAAACTAGGACGTTCATGTGTTCCAGATAGTGCAGTTATGAGATGGCCTTGCTTATTAGTCTGGGTTCCTGACTATGTGAATAGAATCTCTTATTATCCTGCACTAAACATGAATGTAGGTGAGAAATAACATCTTCTTTGTGAAGGTACTGAGTGCTGTTTATTATAGCAGCATAACCTAGACCATCTGACTATGCAGCATGGCTTACAAAGTCATCTGTCATGTGTCTTCAGATGTTTCTCTGGCTTCATTTTTGTTATTCTCTTCTTTTCTAAACTCCAGGTCTGGAGCTCTTTTGGTTCTTTGGATACATTATAGTTCCTCATCATGCAGCTGCTACTCCATTCCCTAAAATGCTCTTCCCTCCATACTTACCTGTCTAACCCTAAACGTCTATCACTGCTTGGCTTAAGTGGCATTTGCTGACCCCCTACCAAGGGAACTGCACATCATGACCCCCTAATAGTTCCCTCTCCTTCATATTTTGAATCATTCATCACACTTGTAAATTCTTGAATGTCTGATTGTGTAGTTTCTGTGATTAGGAGTCCATATCTGTCTTATATCTTAAGACTTAGCACAGGACCTGACGTAGCAGGCACTCTATGAAACATTAGTTGAATGATTGAATGTGTGTTTAGGATAGGGTCTTGCTGAAGAGTTTGTTTTCTAAAATTTTTCTGACCATCTTCAAATAGCTTTTCATCCATCCATTTATTATTTTTCTTTTTGTGGTACTAGGAATTGAACCCAGGGTGTTACACATGTGCGGCCACTTAATTTTTTACAAAGTGCCTGTTCTGTGTTAGGGTAGCTTGTAAAGTAGAGTGAATACACCTGTCAGGTGTTCACCGATGAAATAAACTGAGCATTGCTGGAATTTTATGGAGAGAGTGGGTTTCTAACTGACCCATATAAAGTAAGTGAAATTGGAACAGACAGAAAGTGCTGGGTGATTGTACTTAGAAGGGGCCGCAGGAAGAGGAAAGCACTGGGAACAAGAAGATCTTTTAGTGGCAACAGTAAAAAGGGCAATCTTTGTGGACTCCCTTTCCACCCCTTCTTTCAGTGGTTCCATTCCTTCAACACTCTTTGAGCAGAGGGGTGAGAGAACCTGAACAGCAGCAGGTGTTCTGGGCATGGCTTCATTCAGAATCAGCTTTGGCTCTTAGGGTCAGAAGAATTGGTCTCTTCCATGCATCTCTGTCTCTGCTCCGTCTTCACCCTGCCTTTTCCAGGGTGGAGACTGCTACTTCTACTTCTTTGACAGCTCCCCAATTCTCATTTGTAATGCTTTGTGCAAGGTAAGCATCTACGAAATGCAGCAAAACAATGAAACCTCTCTTCTAAATTTGTGATGGTTTGCTTTGAGCTAGGGTGAGGCTCATAGCACTATGGATTACTTTATTATACTGAAGAAATAGGTGGGTAGCCCAGCAGGTTTTTCTTTTCTTTTTTTAAAAAAAGGTAGCTTAAAAAAAACAAACCACAGAAGAAATAAATATATGCTCATCTCAGAAGATTTAGAAAATACAAGTTGACAGAAAATAATGAAAATCTCCAGCATCTCACAATCTAGTGATCACTATTATTATTATTTTGGTACACATTCATCTAGTTATCTATTTATATACACACATATATTTATAAAGCTAGTTCCACATAGTTTACCATTTTTATCATTGTAGAAAACATAAAATTTACCGTTTTTATCAATGTAGAAAACATACAAAATTTACTGTATCAACAATGTTCAATAATGTGCATTACAGCTCAGCAATATTGAATAGATTCATACTGTTATGACACAGATCTCTAGAAGCTTTTCATCTTGTGAATGTGAAACTCTACACTCCTTAAATTTATTTTTAACTTGACAATAAATCTTAAATTTTTCTATACTATCTAATGCTGTGTGATAGTAAATATTGTTTTACAACATTTTAAAGGGACTATATTTTTCTATCACTATAATTTTTAAAAAAATCTTTGTTGTTGAGTATATTATTTTAAATTTTCATCACTATACACAAGGCTATGATGAATATTTTGCACATTTGTACGTATATTTTTGCATGCTTATCTAAGTATTTCATTACTAGAAATTCTCAGATGTAGTATTACAAAGAGGTACATATTTTACGGTTTTTGATAGGAGTTTATTTGAACTTGGATATTAGAGATTTCACTAGTGTACATTCCCAGCTGCAAAATGGAAATGATCATTTCCCCATACTCTCCCCAAATTGGGCATTATTGTGTGGCATCTTTTCATTAGGTAATTCTAAAATAAGACTCATGTCCAATAGGATTTGCTCTGAGGCCTCACTGGGACACACACGTATTTCTGAGTCAGCGTGGATCAGATGTAGACTTGTGACTCACGTACCTCTACAAACAAGATAGGGAAGATGCCTGTTTTATCTCCTAACTTGCCTTCAGCCCAATTCTCATCCACGCGGCTGATCACAGTGATGATGTCATCCTGAAAGAGAAAGTGCCAAGTCAGCATTTACTCTCAGTTTTCAGGCCATAAAGGCTTTGTTTCAATGGACATCAGTCTGGGATCCCAAGTGGTTTATGATGTAAAGGATAGAGTTCTTGAATGATTTTGAAATGAAATCTTCCTGCTAACATGAATTTTTTTTTCTATAAAGGGCAGCATTTAGTTCGCAAAGGCTACAAAAGGAATAGCAATAATTTGGAGGCTTAATGGAATTAATAGGAAAAGTTGCCAATATTTGTAATTTAAAAAATTTTTTTTTATTTAAAGAAAAAAATGAAACAAAGAGGGTAGAAATAATACAAAATTTCACAACAAAACAAAACAAAACAAAACAAAAATAATAACCAGTAAGAAATCACTGGTTGATAATTACATATTTTCCTCTTAGAAGTAGTTGTTCAAGTTACAAAAGTAAAGCCTACAAAGTGGACATTCAAACAGTGAGACTGCAACCAGTTCTGTTCACCTATCCAACAAAAACTTAGTAATATGGTTATCAATCCTACACCCTTAAACATACATGCAGTTATATCCTTTAGAATATTTTCTTTTCTTCTCTTTTTTCTTTACATTAACTATAATCCATTCTAGTAAACTGTTTAAAGTTCTACATGTGTATAAGTATCTACATGTATACCTAGCCTTTCTGTATTAGAGGGAAAAACAAGTCAAAACAAGTCAACAATACAAATTCCTAGAGAAACACGAAAAGGACATATAAAACCACAATACTAGGTGATCTACAGTAGTTTCTATGATGTTTCTTGTTATTTTCAATAAAACTGTCTATATCATCAGACATAGTATAATTAAACTTAGCAGTACATAACACTATTAAGAAAAACCAAACATTGGAGACATTATAGGACTTCAAAGGCAGTTAATAATCAAACCAGAATGGGTATCCTATTGAATCTTGTCATCTTCAGAGTAGTTGCCTCAACTCTCCACCTTGATACTCTCAAGCATACCAGATTCGAATAAAATCAGTCAAGACAAAACAGTGATATAGCCAATCTCTGCCTCATCTCTGCTATGCTATTTTTCTGTCATAATTGTTTACTTTTCTCCTTCATCCCACTGTCTGCCCCTTTCATTGAGGCATTTCTGCCATTGTTCCTGGAATCCTAGTGATTTTATTCTCTTTCTCTAGAATGTCCTTCAGTATCCTTTGTAGGGTTGGATTGGTGGTCACGAACTCCTCCAGTTCCTCTTTTTTGTGGAAATATCTTGTCTCTCCATTAATTTTGAGAGACAGTTTTGCAGGGTACATCAAAACAGTTTTGCAGGGTTGGAGGTTATTTTCTTTCAGGGCTTGGAATATTATGCTCCAAGCTCTTCTTGATTTGATAGTTTGCATCGAGAAGTCTGCTGTGATTTTGATGAGTTTTCCTTTATAGGTAATCTGTTTCTTTTCTCTGACTGCTTTTAATATTCTGTTCTTATGATGGATTTCTGGGATCCTGATTATTATAAGTCTGGGTGTAGATCTGTTTTGGTTGTAGCTGGCTGGAGTTCTGTATGCCTCATATATCTGAACATCACTTCTGTTTCCTATGTTTGAGAAGTTTTCCTTAATTATTTCTGAGAATAGCCTTTTTATTTCATTTGTATTTGTCTCTGCATCTTTGTTCACATTTTTTATTCTTAGGTTATAACTCCTCTTGTCATCTTCTAGCCTTTGTATTGTTACTTCCTGGTTTCTTGTTATTTTAAAGAGATCCTTCCTTTCGTGATCATACATTGCAAATCTTATCTTCAAGTTTTGAAAGTTTGTCTTTAGTTTCTGTTAAGAAGTTTTGCCAGCTTTCAATGGAGATTTTAATTTCCTGATATTCTCTTTGGATCTGTTTCATGTATTCTAGATTTTGTTTATATTCTTCATCAAAGGCTTCTCTCCTTTCTCTGGATTCCTCCATTCTTCCATTTGTGTCTTCTTGAGGATTACCCAGAGTTTCTTTTATTAATCTTATATATTGCTTCACCTGAGTTAGAATTTCAGATTTAAATTTGTTGATGAGGTCACGGAAGTATTTCTTTATTTTTGATGAGGCTATGTCTGATATTGCATGTTTGCTGCCCTCAACTTCCTCCGCATTTACCTCTCCTGGACTCACTTTCCCTGGTTTGGTGGTTGGAGGCCTTTTGCTGTTTCTCTGTCTTGTCATGTTTCTGGTTTCTTTCAGACGAGTGAGTGGTGGAAGTCTCTGGGCCTTTCGTATTGCTTACAGTTTTTCTGTAGCGCACTGGCTAGGGAAGTGCCACTACCCCCGTAGTCCACTGCCAATCTGCGATGCACATGCAGGGGCGATGTGGGCCGGCCCCTCCCCCTACATCAGTCAACCTGTGAGTGCTTCAGCACGTTTGTGTGTTTCCTGTGGATGTCACAGGTTCAGGACAGCCTCGTCCCTGGCTGTTGGGTTCTGACCAGGAGCATGGCCCATTCCAAGCAGATCCCATCAATTCGCTTTGGGCCAGGAGCTGCGGACTGACGCTGCCTCCTTGTCAATTCAAGCCTGTCCTGTCCAACTCCAAAATGTCATCTAGCCAGTCATCCCACTCTGGGGAACCCAGTTTCCATCACTCACCAAAGTCTGCGCAGCTCAACTCGCCGTTTCCACTCCCTGTTGCAGCGCCTCCTCCTGCCAAGGGTCTTGAGCTCACCAAACCCCACTCTCAGCAGGGCCATGACCTCAGCTCGATCGTGAGTCGCTTGACTCTAAGACGTGCCCGGTACAGAGACTGGAGCATGCCCAGCTCCAGCCCTCTGACACGCTTCTTTTTTTTTTTTCCTTTTTATTTTTCCTCAGTTTCTTCCTGGGTCATGATAATTCCTCTCCTTTTGTCTGTCATGATGTTAGATTCTGGCATCTGAGTTGTTTTTTCAGAGAGGCTATCGTGCTACCTATCCATCGGCCATCTTGGATCTCTCTCCCCAATATTTGTAATTTTTAATCAGCAGAATTTAAACTTTTCATTTAAATTAATCTGAGAAATCAAGATGAAAGCTGCAGAGAGACATGCTTTTAGTTTGGCCAAAAAAAAAAAAAAGTCATGTTCATTCTGAAGACTTTTAAGAGCCTATTCCATTTTAATATATTAAATGTAACAACTCTTTATTTAAATTTTTATTATTACAAAAGTTTATATTTAAATTTGTAGAAACATTTGAAAATACAGATAAACAAAATAAGGAAAAAATTCTACCACAAATATAGATACAGCATTTTTTTTTTTGTACTCGCGATCTTGTGCTTACAGCAGCACAGGCACTTTGGCTGTTGAACTAAACCCCAGGCCCCAATACAACCCTTTTTAAACAGCTTGGATAACACATTTTCCTGATTCCTTTATATCCAGGTGAAATGTGTATACATAGAAATACACTGATCTGAAAGATCTTTCTGAAAGCACTCATACATGAGTACATGAATACAATAGAGTATGTAAGTCTTAGATGTGAAGTTGGAAGAAATTTTACATTTGGCTGTAACCATGAACCTTGTGTCTAATTTAAGATACAGAACTCAGTATCCAGAATGTTCCTTCATGCCCTTTCTTAACTTCCAGTAAAAGGTAACCACTATTCTAACTTCTAGTTCTCTACATTCATTTTGTATATTCGTGTGCTTCATACAAATGAAGTCATACAGGACACAGAGATTGCTTGCTTTTTGAAAATTTTTTGTTTTTGTTTTTGTTTTTGAGACAGGGTTTCACTGTGCAGTTCAGGCTGGCCTCAGTGGTCCTCCTGCCTCAGCCTGCTGAGTGCTGGGCTTACAGGTGTATGCCACCAGACTCAGCCTTAAAGATTGCTTGCTTAATATCACATCAGAATCACTTTTCCATCTTCATACATGTGCATCAGTATATTCATCCACTAGAGCTCTCCTGGACTCTGTACCCTCTGTCCCATTCTCCTAAGGATTTTAGATTAACTTGTATCTAAATTTGCTACTGCATTGTACCTACCTTAGCTTTCACTATCCTCATAATTTGTGATTACACAGTGGTAGATCATTACTTTTTAAATGCCTTTCCACCCTGTGAGACCATAAACTCCACGTGTACAAGACTTGTGTCTATTTTGTTTATCTCTGGTGTTTCCAGCACCTAATGCAATGTGTCCAATAAATGTTTCTTGAACACAGACAAGCATGAGCAAAGACATGAATGCATGAATAAATGTACAGTTTTTTAGGATAGAAAGCACTAGGAAAAGAGCAGTTTTGGGAGGGAGGATTTGAGTTAATATGGACATGTTGAGTTTAGAAAGCCTGTAAGATTTCTTAGTGAAGGCTCAGCATTCCATAGGCTTTCAGAGTGGACCAAACTTTCTTTCTAGCTCTTTTACCATATATTTTCCATTTATGCATCTGTTTCTACCATTAAAGTATCAGCTTCTTGAAGGTTAGGGATACTAATTCATCATGTTATCCCAGTGGCCAGCTTGGCACATAGATGGACTCAAGGAAGGAATGAATGGGGAATAAGTGTCACTGTTTACAGATTCCTGAAGGGTCAGGGAAGCAGATCATACTTCCTTCTTATGTCTCCCTCCAGCTCTCCCAGAGGTCTGTGTCTCATGCACAGTACAAAGTAAAGACTCAGTAAACATTGTAGAATTGAATAGTTCATCCTGTAACCACAGCCTAAGTATGACTTTGTAGTTCAGGCTGTTGAATGACCTGAGTCTCCTTTTGCAATGCCAAGAAAATAATAAAGATCATTGTTTTGAAATATGGAAGGCAGTGTGTTTTGAGAGACTCTGAAGTAAGTCTGATTTCTCGTATTAGTAGAATGCAAATGTTTTATAAAACAGAAACCTTTTTTTGAGCTATTATAGCAGTGCTACTTCTTATACTTATATTGGTCTATTTGTCCTAGGTAGCAAACAATGAAAATAACTCCAATATTGATTTCTACAAGAATATTGGAATGTCTATGGAATAACATATACTGAATTCAGAGACTTGAAGTGGTGTAGGTTTAGCAGGACTGTCATTACTTGGCAAATGATGAAGAAACATCCAATGAAAAGCAGAAGCAAAAAAAAGGGTAATTAATGTGCTTGGAAAATATATACTGTAAGAGGTTATTTGTGTATAAAGGTATGATTATGTTATGTTCAGAGTGTTTTGAGTACTGTGTTTACAACAAAATAGAAGGTTTGGGTGAGTAGAGTTAGGTGACCATAACTTAGGGAGAAAGAATGCCCTTACAGGTACATGATAAGAGGTAGGGGTGTTAGTTGGCTTAGCATGATCTCAAACTGTGTTTGTAATGCTTTGTCTACATATTTGTTTCTCTTGTTGCTCTACCAGGAGAACAAGAAATGTGACTTCTTCATGCACTGTCCTTGGTGCCTGCAAAGAATAAGTGCTCAAAAATACTTATTTTTGAGTTTGCAATAGAAAAGGCTTACATATTTCTCCTAAATAGTTAACTAAATTGCTCTAGAGATTTTACTTCCATGTAGTTTGGAATATATGCACATATAAAATACTTATATATGTGTACATATGCATGCATGTGTAAAATACATGTACTTTGTCCCCTTTGTGGTCATCCAGCATCTTACCTTGAGGAAAGTCAGGCAGTCCTTGCTGTCACTCTTGCCCTTGTCTCGTAGGTCGAAGTTGTAGAGGGCCCTGCAGAGTGGGGGTGGCTGGGGCAGCTGCTTGATGACTTCCACAGAGCTGGCTGGGAAGACCCCGCTGACTCCACTGATCTCTCCCTGGTACCAGTTCTCATCCAGCTGTCTCCGGAGCAAGATGACATCTCCCTTATTAAACCTCAGGTCACCAGGGTTCTGACCTCTGTAGTTGCATAAGGCCTTTGCTCGAGGTACCTGCAGTGGCACAGACCAATAAAATATATACTTAGCTTAGAGGCTGGAGGGACAGAAAGTATAATTTTAATAACTAATTGCAAAGCACAACCTATGGGTGAATGGTATGTATCAGGTTGTTTAGTCTAGATAATCCTTTGAGATAGACACTCATTATCCCCATTTATCAGATAGGGTGACTGAGAGCCAGAGTGGTTTAGTAATTTGCATAAAGTGACACAGCTGAAAAATGGCTAATATAGCCTCTTAACTCAGGCTACCTGATTCTAGAGCCAGGCACAAAGTTTTGGGTTTTACCCACAGCTAAGTGAACTTGAATGACTTGTTCTGAGTCAGTGACTCTGAGCTTGTACTGATTTTGAATTCTGGTCTCACATCTTTCCACTTGTGTGATTATAATTAATCTTTTTAAAATTGTATTCATTTATAAAATGAAATATTGATAGAATGCCTCCCTCATTAGAGTTGTTTTGAGCAATAAAAATATCTGTAATGCATCTAACATCTAGCCTACATATAATATGTGCTAAATAAAAAACACTTTTTTTCCTTTATTAAGTATATTGGCACAATATATATATATATATATATATATATATATTGATCATATTCATCATAGGGAATTTATACCTGTGTGTGATATATCTTGATTCTTCTTTTTTCCCATTCCCCTTCCCTCCTTTCAACCCCTCTTCTCTTCTTTCGTCAAATAGAAAGCTTTGTTGCCACTTTGTCCTTTTCTCACTTTTCTTCTCTCTTCTTTCCTCTCTACCTTCCTTCTCACTAGTTCCCCTCCTCTTTTGAACATTGTTTTCCCATTTCCCAGTATCTATTATAGATTTTGGTTCTTATTTATGCTTTTGGTTTTTCATACCAGAGAGACAATGTGGTGTTTACACAAGTGTGTCTTATTTATTTCACTTAAGAGTATGATTGCAAAGTGCATTCACTTAGCTAGAAATGTCTTACACTTATCCTTCTTTATGGCCAAGTAGTATTCCATTGTGTAAACCCCCCCCCCCACATCCTTTCTATCCATTCATTGATTGATGGGCATTTGTGTTGTTTCCAAGATTTAGCTACTATAAACTGTGCTTCCATAAACGTGTGCATATATTGCTGTGATATTATGCTTTTAATTCTTTTGGGAAGTTACTAAGAAGGGGAATAGTTGGGCCAAATGGGACCTGTAGTCCAAGTTTTTTGAGGAATTGCTACACTGATTTCCATAGTGGTTGCACCAGTTTATACTTCTACCTATAGTAGAGAAAGGTTCCTTTTTCTTTTCAGCCCCACCAGTATTTGTTATTGGTTGATTTCTTGATGATAGCAATTTTTTATGGAGTGAAAGGAATCTTGGCACTCTTTTAATTTGCATGTTTCAAATGACCAGTGATGTTGAACATTTTTTTGTATATTTGTTTGCTGTTTCTACTTCTTCATCTGAGAAATGTGTATTCATCTCAGATGTTCATTTTTGGATTGAGTCTTTAAATTTTGGAAGTTGATTCTTTCCAATTCTTCTTATGGTCTAGCTATTAGTCCTTTGTCTGAGGAACACCTGACTAAATTATTTTTCTCTCTCTGTGGGTTGTCTTTTTTCTTTGTTGGTGATTTCTTTTGCTGTGCAAAATCATCTTAATAAGAATAAATGGCATCCTTATAATCATTTTTAATGGAAAGTTTATGATACCAGTTCTACCTGCTCCTCAGTGTTGTTAGAAAGAAAACTGAGAAGAAAACCCTCTGAAAATAGAAAGTGCATGAGAATGATGAAATGTATTTTGTCTTCAGCTTTCTCTAGAAATGGTGAGTTCTTTGAGTGTTTGAGTCATTAGGAAGCTCAAACAAGATATAATTAGAAGGAAATCAATAATTGGTTTTTAAAAAATCAGTTCATGAATTGTTACTTGTCAAATCAGTTGTCTAAATAGTTAATTTACTCAAATGCATTTTTCTTTTTTAAATTGTATTTTAAAGACAGAAAAGTAAATAAAAATAAAAACAATGATATGGAGCTTCAAAACAGGATAATAAAGACTTAACAATGGTTAATACATTGCATAATGTTGTCTTCAAAGTAGTTGCTCAGATTACAAGATATAGGCATGCAAAATTAATCAGCCAACATAAGCATCAACCGATCTTTTCAATGAATTAAAAGAAATTAGTAGTATAATTACGTTAGCTATTTAGTATTATCTATCTATCTATCTATCTATCTATCTATCTATCTATCTATCTATCTAATCTATCTATCTTTCCCCCATCCCAGTTGTTCTTTCCTTGTGAGTAGTTTCTTTTCCTTTCAAATGCATTTTTTTTTCTAAATTGAAAGTGGTTTGTCCATACAGAAATGGCCTTAGCCTGATCTTGTTTGAAGTCAGCTTGGCAAATTAAAAGAATTAAAAGTTCGAACAACTTAGGTTTAATTGAAATTGTATTTTAATTTGTGGTTTTCTGAAATAGTAGTCACCTCTCATTGTACAGTCCTGCTATTCATCGTGGGATTCAGGGAAGCATTAATTCAGTCTTTTTTTTTTCCCTTTTTTGAGACAGGGTTTCTCTATGCAGTTCAGGCTGGGTTTCAATTCACTTTGTAGCCCAGGCTGCCCTCTACTTTGCAGTGCTCTCCTGCCTCAGCCTTTCAAGTGCTGGCACTACCACATCTGGCTTATACTTCAGGTTTTTAAGCATCTTCCAACTCTGCAAAATTTGCTTGAAAAGGAAATTCCAAGCAGCTCAGAGTAGCAATGCTGATGGGATCAAGTTGTGGATGCAGGAAAGAGAGCTCAGGTGCTAGAAAATCTCAGAAGCATGGCTCACCCTGGGGAAATGGGTAGACAAATGAGCAAGACATGTATCCTAGGAGGTTTATTATTATTATTTGTGTGTGTGTGTGTGTTTTGAGACAGGGTTTCACTATGTAGTTCAGGCTGGCCTTGAATTCACTTTGTTAGCCAAGGCTGGTCTTGAACTTGCAGCAATCCTCTTGCCTCAACCTTCCAAGTCCTATCCTAGGAGATTTAATACAGTATGATGAATATAAGTGAATAGCATATAGTATGTTTATACAATGAAAAGTTCTGTGGTTATTAAAATTACTAACGTTGATGTATAATCAATAATATTGACTATTACTCATAATAGTAATGTTAAGTATAATAGAAGTTATAAACCATCATGTATGCTGGGGATAAGGAGGAAAAAAATACATATATATGGGAAAATGCTGTACCTGAACACATTGAATCATTATTTCTAAATAGTAAGATTTTTGAATATTAAAAAAGTTCCTCAGTGTTTAACTTTGTTTTTAACTTTCCTTCAGTGAAACAATTGTGTTGTCTATGAAACACAATTAAAAGAAAAAAATGAAATAAAAAAATAAAATGAATGAAGCTGGTGGTTGAGGAATGAAAGGTACAAAAAGAATTTAGGAAGAGAATAAACCAAACGGAGTAAGATAAGCAAATTATGGAATTTTTTTTTGAGGAAGATGTTCCTTCTCTAAGAAATACGCAGATAAAAGTAGGATGAGAGTAAGGCTCTCTGGGGAGTGACCCAAACCTGCCAGACCCCCAAAGTTGGATACATCAGGAAACAACAGTTGTCCTTCCATATTCCTTCTCAGTTTTCCATGGTGATACAGACTGCATTTCTTTGGGTATATGACTTCCTGGAATACTATTCCCATTTTCCAGTTTCCCTGGCAGCTAGGTTTTGGCTAGCAGAGTGTAAGCAACCTGTAGGAAAGGTCCTTACTGAGAGACTGATTTTCGCTTTCCATCCTCTGTCCTGCTATGTGGAATGGAGTTATGGTGCCTAGAGCTCTGGCTGCTGTTTCAGATAAAGAGGCCCATGGCCTCTCCTAGACAGGAAAGAAAAGGCCCAGTCTGCATAGCTGCCATACCCATCCCGGACCACTTCACCTCCTGACCTTTGTCTGAAAGCTTTGTAATCTTCCATCTTACTGAATGCATTAGTCTTCTAGATTTATAAAATGGAAAGAAAAGAGGAATGAAAAGATGCAGAAAAAAGAATTCAAGCCTTTTTTGCTTTGCCTAGTGATAATATCAGAAGCTAAGATCCACTGTTTCTCCTTATGTGCCAGATATTGCACTAAGAATAAATGGACTTTGTACAATGTATTTTGTTTGATTATTACAATAACATTTGAAATATGTGTTATAGCTGATTTCAAATATTAGAAAACCGGGGACCAGAAAAAGCAAAAATTCCTGACATTTATAAAGCTATAAGGTGGTGGTTTTAAAATTTGAAGCCAAAACCACCTTTAGGACCAGCCTCTTAACCACTAAGGCAGTATTTCTCAAAATGAAGCTTATAGTTTACGGGTATCAGAATCCCAGAGATTTTAAAAATGCAGATCCAAGATTCCATTCTTGGACAATGTAATCAGAATCTCTTGGAATGGCATTTAAATACCTTTGGTTTTCCTTTTCTCTCTCTCTCTCTCTTTCTTTCTTTCTTTTCTTTCTTTCTCTCTTTCTCTCTCTCTCTCTCTTTCTTTCTTTCATCTTTTTTGAGACACAGTTTTGCCGTGCAGTTCAAATTGGCCATAAGCTCACTTTGTAGCCCAGGCTGGCCTTGAACTCACAGCAATTCTCCTGCCTCAGCCTCCCAAGTGCTGGGATTACAGGTGTGCACCGCCACACCTGGTATCTTTGGTTTTCTTACATTCCCCTGCCATCCAGTGTGATGCTCCTGGTTGAGCTACATCTTACTTGAACACAAATTTGGGTAATGGAGTTTTGATGTAAGCTTTGTAATTGTTAATCTGCTTTCTTCTCTTCATTTCTGGAGGATATTTCCAGTACAAGTGGGTTATGTATTTTAATGAGCATTGAGAGTATATATTAAGTCAAAACTGTGTATAATGCTTAAAAGATGCCTAAACTTTGAAATTTTAAGATGGTACTAATTGCATGACTGCCTTCATCTTCATTACCAGTCTCACCCCACCCCATTTCCTCGCCACACAGCTACGTACTCTATTGCAGAAGCGACTTACAAATTCTGTTTTTAAAGTAGAGACCCTATTTATCTTCTTGCCCTTCATTTTGGTTAATTCCTGTTAATACTGACTTCCGTGTATAAATAAGAGTAGAGAGGGGCAGAAAGGATGGAGTTAAGGAGAGGGGAGAAGTGGGGAGAAGGTGAGTGAGGATACCCGGGACTGTGAATGAAGAAAGGACACTAACATTTATTGGGGTTCTGCCAGGCTACAGACACTTTTCTTACATTTTTGTACTGCTGAACTTTTCACCTATTATTCATGTGATCTCAAAACTCTATGAAGTAGGTAGTATCATCCTATTTTATTGACTAGGAAACAGAAGTTCTGAGATGATAAATGTCATCAGACAAAGTTACACAAGCAGTTTATGGAAGACCCAAGATGGGCTTAGGCTTGTCTGACCTCAGAGTCCTGCAGCCTATAATCACACTTACTGGCTTCCATCCAGTTGAAGTCACCTAGAATATTGTTCCATCATAAAACCCATTCAGGCTGTTTTGTAATCAAAATCTGAATAGAGTGTGAATGCAATTTGCTTGCTGCTGGCTGCATTAACATGAATTATTGAACTCCAAAGCCCTTACATAAAAGTTAAGCACCTAAAGAGATTCAGCTGGTTGATTCTATCCAGTCTTCAACTGTTCTCTCCAGAGAAAATTATTCCAAGTTCCACATCACCTATTATCCATTGTGTTGCTGGTGGCAGCTTTTATCACTCATAATTGTTTTCTGTCTGTACAGGTGCAGGGGTGAGGGGGTTGGGGCATAAAGTGAGTGTGGAGGTCTCACAGTAAGATCATTACCAAAGACTTTTTGCTTTGTGTTATTCAGAAAGGCAGATAATCTTTGCCTAAAAAGCATTCCTTTTCTGAGATTTAAAAGCTCAGAACTTCAGTGCTCCTATAATTTGTCTATTCCTTTATCTCCTCAGTAGGGTCTCGAAGCTGTGAGAGTAATGCTATTGATGGAGGGATAATGTGTGGAACCCAGAAACAAGGAACATGGGTTTTCAGAGACATCTGTGGGAAGTTATTTTGCCACTTTGCCAAGCAACTCTTTATCTGAGGAGCCCCTGTTCTCTCTTCTGATAGGCATGTCATTCACTCTGGTTGCACCACACACAAGGCTACATGACCCCAGACGAGTCATTTAGGAAATCCAAATACCCCCAGCACAATGATTGGTACCAGACAGGAACTCACAAGGTATAAGCATTCATGGCCAAGTAGTACTTCTTTGATACATGCCGAATAGATACTGAGAAAGAATGACTCTTACTTTCATAACATGAGCCTTAAGCTTGGCAATACACAGCAGACCCAATATTGGGCTATAATATTGGTGACAGATTTCAATCAATAGATACAGTTTCCAGAAGGAAGCTGTAAAAGGCAGCAGAGCTAGAGATATAGTGAAATGGAAAAGTGTCTTAGTCTAATTCCCATTGCTATAACTAAATACCACAGACAGGATAATTTATGAAGAAAATAACTTGATTTGACTCATGGTTCTGGAAGTCCAAGAGCATAGTGTTAACATCTGATTGGCTTCTGGTGGGGTCCTTGTTGCTGGAGCATCACATAATGAGACAAAGCAAGCAAGCCAGAGAGCTCACTTTTATAACAAAGCCATTTTTTGCAGTATGCCATTAATCCATTCATGTATTAATCAATTCTTTGGGAAGAATCCTCAAGATCCAAACCCTTCTTTAAGGTCCTACTTCTTAATATCACACAATAGAGATGAAATTTCAGCATAACTTCTGGTGGGGACATTCAAACCATAGCAATAAACAGATAGCTAGAGCCTCAACAATAAAATTTGACCCCTAGGTCCAGCTATGTCTGAAAGATACACAGTTAAATGATACCATATTCTCAATGTATTGTCTATTATTTAAAGTACTTGGTGTTACTTTTTAACCAACAAAACTGAATAATTCCTCCTTTGAGGGACAGAAACAAGGAAGATATTCCTTGTCTTATTTTTTGTTTTTGTTTTTCCTCTCAGGCATTAGGCCCAAATAAACTTCAGTTATGAAGATAATACTGTGTGTGTGTGTGTTTAACTTTGTCCTCCCATCACTTAACCTCAAAGATAGACATAGTCATAGAAAGTGCACAGAACAGAGAGAAGACCTGGCATTTGAGCCACAAGGCAAAAAAGATGTCTGGGATTTAGACATGGCCAAGTGTGTCCACTCTGGCCAATGCAATGTGAGCAGAAAGTATGCAAATCACTTCTGGGAGGACCCCCACCCCCAAGAGTGATAAGGAAGGTTCCAGAGGGCAAGGCTCTTTCTGTTAGGTTCTAAGTGAGAAGTACTGGAGCAGCCCTGCTCACCCAAGGTGGGTGCACAGTGTCAGTATGAAGCATACTGAAAATCACCAAGAAACCATGTTTCTTTTTTTTCAAACAAACAGAAAACCTGAACAACTCGTGACTGATATATCTTTAAAACCCATAAACAGCAATATCTCATAACAATGAAATATCTGAATAAGAGAAATCAGAAGTAGCAGGAGGTCCAGGCTGCCACTGAGGCCTGAGATTATTTCCAATTTGAAAAAAAAAATACAGGGGGTGTGGATTGACCAAAGGGTATGCAAAGGAGCCCAAGCAGAGGAGAATCACCACAGTGACCGCAGAGGGAGACTTGGCATGGGAACTTGACAGCTATGGTGGAGAGCTCTTCGCCATGTGCTGAGGACATGTCCCTCAATTCAGAAAGGTTTGGATTGGTTTTGTCTACACCTGGCATCAGGCAGGACCAAAATCAATATGCTGAACAAACTTCTCACCCTCCCTGCCTGAGCTAGTAATGAGATTCTCCTTCTCTGGTGAACGGACTCAAGGAAAAACCACCTTGACCTTTGGCTCACATAATCACTCACCAGGCTATGAATTCTCTGCTGCTGGAGAATTTGTGTTTTGAGTTGGAAGCACCTTTGTGTATCTGTCTCTGAGTCTTGGATACAGATGGGTGTTTGATGAATGCATGCATGAATGAATGAATGAATCAAGAAACATTCAGGAATTGGTATTCCTGGAGGGAATGGAAGCATGCAAAACTCATAAACATGACTGATGATAACTTTCTTGAAGCAAGAAAGTACAAGCCAGAAAAAGAGGATCATTTTGGTCATAGACAATTTCACTTGTCCTGCCTGATCAGAGGCTGTGTCTACCTGACGGGCCTCAGATAAGCAACCATAGTTTAAACAACTGTGTGCTTTATGGTGGAAACAGTGTACAAGGAGTAACAGCTTGACCTCTGGAAGGAGTAGGGACTAAGAGCCACATGGGTGGACTGGCCTCCAATAGAAATCCTGGATGCTAAACTGGAAATGCACTTTCCTTGCTGCCAGTATTCATGCATGTTGTCAGGCACTGTTAATGGGAAGAATAACCACTGCCTGCAGGACCACACTGGGAGGAGATGCTGGGAAGTTCTGTTCCCTGTTGTCTTGACCTTTGCCTTGTGTGCCTTTTTCCAATGCTGACTTTAATCTATACCCTTTAACTGGAATAAAACATAACTGTGAGTATATCAGGCTTACTGAGTTCTTTGAGCACTTTGAGTGATCTATTGATGGTGCCTTGGGACCCTTGGACTTCCTTGTGTGTTTGTCAACAAGACTAACAAGATAAATTTTGCAGGGTACTAAAAAGGATGTCTGGCAAATAATACATACTCTCTAAATAAGGATGCTTAGAGATTATGCCAAAGGAGGAGAGAGAGTATGAGCCTATTTCTTGCCATTCTGAGTCAGTAGGCATGGCATTCCTTTCTCCCCTGAGTGGATGTTAATCTGCACTCTGGATAGGCCAGTCCTTTTCCTTGATCCTCTGCCTACTTCCTGAGGTCTTGAGGTTCTGCAGCAGGAGTCAGGCACACGAAGCTGTTTACCATGTGGGCATAGTAAGAGCAGCTCATTATTGACAGCACCATTTCAGGGATACTAAGAGCATACTTTCTTGTTTTCCCTCCAGTTCTCCACCATTGCTTTGGGGTGATCTCATTTCCCGACTACAGAAGATAACACCAGACATGCCCATAGCCCTGGTCCTGGCTCCACATAGTAACTGGTTCTCAATAAACAGCTTGGGATTCCTTCTGCAGTGGGAAGATATCAAGTCCCAGAGATGTTCAGTGGAATGATGCTGAACTCTCAAAGGAACCAAAGCATTTGTGCCACCATCTCTTCCCCAGGGGGCCCCAGAATACCTGTGTAGAAAGCAGGATGGAGAAGGCAAAGTGCTGCCTTGCTTGGTCCAAGAGACAATTTTGCTCCTTTCTGTTATCACGTTTCCCGAGTGAGGTTTTCCAGTAGATGTGGTGTGTGGTCAATGAGTTGTTTCTATATGGCTTAGAAAACTTTGCCAAATCTACCTTGCAGAGTGAGGAAAGATGAGCCACATGACCCTCCCATCACTCAGCTCCATTAGTGTAAGACAAAAATGTATTTAGGTGACACTACCCAGATCTTTTCCCTTGCTTTGTTGTCCCCCTTTCACCTTCAGGCGGAACGTTCTAGAAATGGAAGAGGGGTGACTAGTGACAACATGACCGAGGCAAACAGCAGGATGTTTCTGATAATGGGGACATCTAGTCTCAGGGCTGGGGATGGTTCCTAGATGTGATGCACAGTTTACATGCTGTGTTCCTGTGTGAGGCCCCAAACTTCACTGGGTCTTGGTTTCCTCAACTGCAATGGAAAGGGGATTTTTACTATTCCTTCCATCTTTAAAGATAGCAGAGTCATAAAGGTAGAAAATTAAGATTAAAGCTCCAGAAACATCTTTAAAATACTCCCAAATAAAAGTAATGAATAAGCTGAATGCTGATAGTGGTTGAACTTTTGAAATGGGAAGAGTAGCATGACCACCAAGAGTCGTGGGTATAAGGTGATTTGTTTTGCTGTTTTCTCTCCTTTTGCATGTGTGGCTCTTAGACTTGTCAGTGAAGTCAAGGTGCCACTATCATGGTGAGGAATAGAGTGACAGCACATATTCTCAGACCTTTGGAGAAAATGACTTTGAAGAGGAGAGCAAGTGTGACAGAGTGAGTCCTCTGTTATTCAAAAGTTACATCTTGATTTCTAATTATTTACTTCTTAATTAATCTTCATCTTTTAAGACTTGTCCATTTGTGTTTGTGTGTATGTGAAATATCACTTATTTGTACTACATTTTGGTGACACTGGAGAAAGAACCTGTCATGATCTTTTTTGGGAATAACAAGTCCAGTAAGTTAGAATTCTTCCCTCTCAAGTCAGCTGCCTTGAAGCCAGGATTTTTCATGACCAGGAGCCTCTGCAAATCTGCAGTATGTCTGTCTCCTTCTGATAAAAGTTCAAAGCAATCGTCTCATTTATAGCAAATGGAGCAGACATGATCTTGAAGAAGAAACGCCCTGCCAGTCTGTGGAGCTGCACTCCACGGAAGGAGAGAGCAGCGGTGTTTCACAGAGATGTTAAAGACCCACACATCACTCTGGGCATTTGATTTTTTTTTTTCTTTAGTAGAAAAGCTGAGTGTAGAGAAATCCCTGAAAGTGCCTGAGAAGTGTAAAACATCGTGGTTGATTGGCCATAGAAGTATCCCAGCAGCTATCTGCAGTCCTTTTTCATTCTGAGATTGAGCCAATAGTCTTTAGGAAGACGAACTCTTGTAGAATAATTATTTTCCTTTTCCATAAGGTCCTCTCTAGAGAGGTTCCAGTGTCTTTGGCATTGTCCTCTTTCTTCGCCTTCAGAAAGCCTTTCCTGTCTCCTTCCCACCCCCACCAAGGCTGGGTTGTGGCTCCTGTTTTGTGAGCCACTGTGCCCTATACTTCCCCTATCACAGCGTCCATCATCCTGCACTGTAATTGCTGGTTTCCTTCTCCGTCTGCCCACCAGATCGGGAGGTCTGTTGCAGTAGGTGTTATGACTTACTCACATTTATATTCTCTACAATGGAAAAGTGATGCCATTCATGCATTCATTCAGTCAAAATTTTCTGAGTATCCACAATAAATAAGACAGACATAAATGCTGCCTTTATGGGACTTACACTGTAGCAGCACCTAGTAAATGTTCATTTATTTGTTAAACAAGTGAGTGATTATTAAATCATGCAAATTGAACTCAACTGAAACTTGGATATTTTACCAACACTACTCCTGACATAAAACTGTTACATATCCAGCTAGTTGTTTCCCCTAAGCTGAGGGGAATTCAGGCATGCTAGCTACAGATAAATATTTTATTTTTCTAGGCCATCCTTTTAAAAGGCTCTCTTATGGACTGGAGATACAGCTTAGTGGTAGAGTGCTTGCCTAATATGCACAAGGCCTTGGGCTCAATCTCTAGCACTGAAAAAAGGCTCCATTATTTTAAATATGCTGTAAGTTCTATCAACACCTCAAGTTTTCCAATGTGTATCTGCCTTAGAGATGCCAGCTGGTTGAAGATTTCTTTTCCATCATACCTTCTACACAAGGTGTATAATCTGCTGCAGGCAACCATGATGAGTGACCAAAAAAAAAAAAAGCCAGCCTGCAGCTCTTGCAAAAGGAGCAGGAGAGAGCAGGGAGCTATCTTTTTCTGCCTATTCAGAGTACTGAGACTCAATTTATTGCTGGCCACAGGAGCTAAAGAAAGCAGCTCTCAGCAGCTGTTGGTCTGGGACACTCAGGTCTCATTTCCATTATCTGGGTGTCACTGATTCTTTCTGGCATACCAGCAAGTGGGCTGGCTTGAGGGAGCGGCCCTGTGGTTCTCCCTTGAGGCTGGCTTTGGGTGGGCCTGTTTCATATGGTAGAAAGATATGATACAGTCATGCTCTTGAAAGTCATGCCAAAAATCTTTTTTTTTGTTTTGGTCGTGGGCAGATATTCTCTAATTACTGCTGCCATGGTCCCTATGCTTCTCATTGCTTTTACCCTCACTCTGGGCTACGCTGGTAAATCAGCTCTTAACAGAAGGCTCTGCTTTGTAGCAGTTGCTGATTTTTGTTGCTTCTTCCTTGTCTACCAATATGACATCACTGCATATAGAATTGGAAGAGGTATACACTATTGCTTCTTGAGAACTGGGAGAAAGCAGTTCCAGTGCAGCCCTCCACAACTCCCTGTCTAATGCACGGTCACTCCAGACACAAAAGGCTACTGCACCCTAGTGCCACTGCTGACATCTGGGATTTTAAGGCATAGTTTGCAACACACTTTTGCATCTGCTATGTCATTAGGCTTTAATGGCAACATTGGATGATATTATGCCTATTTGGTAGAGGAAGAAACTGAGGCATGAGGAGATGTAAGTGGCTCGGCCCATGCAGGTGGGATTTATTCTGTTCTTATCTATCTCTCCACTTGTCTCTAGTCATTGCCCTCTCCCTCTGGACATTGAACCCAGGGCTTACCCACTGAGCTACATCCCCAGCCCTTTTAAATTTTGACACAGAGTTTCACTTAATGGCTAAATTGCCCAGGTTGAGCTCAAACTTTTATCCTTTTGCCTCAGCCTCTCAGAGAGCTCTCTAAGGATTTTTTGCACTATCAATGCCTTGTGCTTTCTTAACTCTTTAATTTCTTCCCAGAATATTCTTTCTATACTCAACCCTATTCTCCTGATCAACTGCTACTTGTCTTTTAGATATCAGCTTAAACATCACATCCTTGAATGTCCAGTCAGGGTAAGGGTTCTCTTCTACTTGCCTTTGTGACACTGGCTAGTACTCTGCCAGTGTGTTTGTCAAATAGTGCTAAAGTATCTTGATTATTTATCTGTCTCTTCTAGATTATAAACTCAGTAAGGGCAGAAATGTTTAGATAGTTCACCATTGATCCTACTGCCTTACACATAAGTATTATTAGACCATGAGTCACAGTATACTAACTCCAAAATTTTCCATGTCTCTCTTATCACCACCCCACATTATCCAATTCCTCATAAGGTGGCTGAGGTTCTCTCAGAAACTAGGGGAGACTCCTGCCACACTGTGCAGCTATTCAGACTTCTCCATTGACTGGCTGCAAATATTCACCTACTCCATATTGACATGGTTCCTGTGGGCTTTGCAAAGTCACAGAAGCAAGCCAAGAAACCTGTTTAGTATGTGGTAAAATATGCTCATTATATACACATTGAAACAAAAATACAGTCAAGAAGGAACTTACAGCAGCACCTGCACCTTCAAGAAAGGACGAATGTTTAGAGACATCCTGGAACCAGTATGTCCTGTAATAACTGCAAAGCTGAGCCTGACAGATTAATACTGAGTCCCTCTGAGGAGACAGTGAAGGGTCATGGGTGCTGTGTGGTGGGGAGCTACTGAACTTTCATCACACATAATCTCACACTTACTAAAGGCACTCATTACAAATACCTAGTCATCTTCTGTAAACACAGGTGCTGTCATTTAAAACAGGCAAGGGTAGAATCTGACACATACTAGCTACTTCCCTTACTTTGCCTAGTAATACAAACTTCAGGGTGTGCATTTTACTCGTTGGCATTCACGAGAAAGATAACAATCATCAGAGGACCGATGATGCCTCTAGAAGCATTACTAGCTTATAGAACTTCCTAATATGATGGAAATGTCCTATTCTGTACTGTCCAATCTAGTAGCCACATGTATTGAACACTTGCCATATGGCTAGTGTGATTTTTAAATTTAATTTACTTTTAAGTAATTTAAATGTGAATAGTCTCTTGGAGTTAGTGACCTCTGTCTTGGATAGCACATAAATCTATCCATTACAAGAAATGCAGAGACTGAAGAACACATTAAATGTCATGCAGGAATATAATAGAAAAGATTTAGACAGTGAGAGATTACAAAATAAATGATTTAATTTTTCTAATAAATATAGTACATGAAAAAAGGAAGGATGTGTGTATTGTTTTGTGTGTGTTATATTTATGTGTGTGTGTGTGTGTGTGTGTGTGTAAGAACCTAGAGCAGTGTTGGTAAACCTTTTAGAGCATTCACTGGTTACAAAAGCTGGCTGCAGTACACGTGACATAGATTCTGCACCACTGACCTAAAGATTAAGAGAGTTAGGAGGCATATCAACCAACTGCAATATATAGATTTTGGTGGCATCTGATTCAATCAAACAACCTTTTAAAATATTGTAAGGCCTTTGGAGAAATTTGAACAATGACTAGATAGTTGATGATATTAAGGAATTTCAGATGTGATAATGGTATTGAGATCATACTAAAAGAATCCTTATCTTTTAAAAGAATCTAATGAAGTATTTTCAGATGAAAGAGTGTGATGTATGGACTTTGTCTCAGTTTAGTAGACAGAGAAAGTAAATGGGGTGTAAGTAAATAGGTAAGTAAATAGGTGACATAAAGTGATTTGGAAGCAGGGTCATAACAATTTATGCTGGTTGGAATAGCTCAGCCCTAGAAGCCATCTTTATTTTGGAAATGGAAAGGCTGGAGTGCTTGAAGAGACAGCCAACTGTGATTATTCTTGGTGACAGATGATGAAAGCCAAAACTAATAGCTACAGTTCACACAGCAACTCAGAGTTACAAGCTCCTCCCCTCCCTAGATCAACTAGATGTGTGTTTTCCAAGGCTTTCTTTCAGTGTGTGTACTCCTTTGTGAGTCTGTATGCAAATGTAGTTTTTGGGTCATAGTATACACATATTTTGTAATTTGCTTTTCCTTTTAACCTAAGAAAATATCATAGACATCTTTCTGGAGGCAGTCCATACCCATACTCATTCTCTTTAGATGAGTTTGGCATTTCACAATCATTACTTACCATCATTTATTTAACCAATCCATGATAGAGGGGCATTTAGGTCACTTCCAGCTCCTCACCATCATAAATGACCTTGCACAATCCTTTATGTAAACTCTAATATATGGGGTATAGACACAGAGTGTTTGCTTTTCTAACTTTTTCAAGCTGAGGCTGATGCTGCTGGCCTAGGATCCACACTTTTGGAACCATTGTTCTAGTGCAAAACCTGAATGTTTGTGCACTGTATCTTGTCATAATCCTATTTAGGGCCTGAGTTTCCCACAGGAGACGATGGTGGTAAAATATCTGTGTTCTCAATAGTTGGAGCATAGGAAAACAAGAAACGAATCTTGGTGTCTCTCTCCAGTTGGCCTCCATTTAGCTCTGGCCATCATCCCAGGAGCTGGAACCTCTCACCACACACAGCAGGAGGCAAGTGAAAAAAGAAACATTTCAAAGACTATCTTTAAATCCTGGCAGCAAGTGGCCCTGTAATTACCCGAAGTGAACTAGTTACAACTTCTCTAGTATTGAGGAAGGATTATTATGGGATTGCTCACACAGTCCTATGGAATTCAGCTAATGAATTCAGAGTGTTCTTTTTTTAAGACTATCCTTCTCTTCTAACTACTTCTTGCCTCTACTATTACAGAAAACAAGAGCAGGACGGAAAAATGAGATAAACTCTGAATTAATGTCTCTAATCAGAACACATTTACTGGAATGATTGCTGCTTTCAGAAGAACAACTTGTCTAGTTTTCGAATTTAATCACCTTGTGTTTTGCAAATAGCTAGAAGAGAGAGCAGGAAATCATGTAGTTACACACAAAGACTCACCTTGGGATCACCATGGCAGAGGGATCTAGAGAAGCTAAATCCAGGATTTGGTTATCCCAAGTTCATACAGATTTAACTTTTTTCTGCAATAATGTCTTTTTAAAAAATTTTATTTAAAGAGAGGGGGAAAAAAGCAAAACAGAAAAAAGGGTAGAAAATACAGAATTTCAAAAAAATAAACAGTAAGAAATCACTAGTTGATACATTACATATTGTCTTTTTGGATATAGTTGTTCAAGTTGCAAAATTAAAGCATACAAAGTGGACATTCAAACAGTGAGGCTGCAAACAGTTCTGTTCACCGATCCAACAAAAATTTAGCAACATGTTTATCAATCATACGCACTTAAGTATACATGCAGGTATATCCTTTAGAGCACTTTCTTTTCTTCCTTTGCAATAATGTCTTATGAACACACTCAGCCAGTGCAGTAGAAGGAAAGAGACCAGGTCAGTGGACTTCAGTTTGGGAGATTGGAAAAGCATTCCTGGCTTAACATATACCAAGGACTTACACCATTTTGACTTGCTTAGATTCAGAGAATCAGGAGATGATTCCAGAAATAGGAATTCTTGCAAACAACTGGACTCAGGGAATATGAATTCTTGCAGACAATTGGACCCAGTTTCCTGAGAGTAGGAATGAAATCTTACTAATCTTTATAGCTCTACTTTCCTGAGCACATAATTTGAGTTAAATAAACTCAACAAATGATTATGAAAGACAGAATGTTGTTGTGGAAAGAGTAAAGGCTTTGTAAACAGTGATCTGCATACAAACCCTAGCTACAGTCTTTGTGGCTTAGTTAGTCATTTAGCCTATTTGAAGTTTCTTCAACTGTAAAATAAGATTCAAATAAAATTTACCGAGTTTGTGTATGTGCCTATGCTGTTCTAGATAGCAAGCCAGTTGGTGAAAAAGTCTGTCAGAGGTTCTCTCCTCAAGGTGCAAGTAGATGTGACCTCAGAGCTTGACTGGAGCTACCTCACAGGAAGGCCAAACAGGCCTAAGAGTAAGCCTACCACTATCCATTCCCAGTGAATGGTCAGCTGGAATTGTGTCCTAATGTAGTACTGTCTCAGCCTCATGACCATACATGGGCTAGGAACCCTTGCCATCTACACTTTATAGGGAAGATGCCTGAGGCGCAGAGCATGGATTTGCTGACAGCACCACAGCCGGAAAATGGCAGAGCCAGACAGCTATCTCAAGTGTGAGAACACAGTCTTCTGTTTCCTTAGACTCTCTGCCAAGTGCTCCTGCAAAGTGCAGGCCTACTGCTCTTGCATAAGTTGGAACTCGTATTAGTTTGTCAGTGGGTGAGACTATAGCAGATTTGGCTCAGAACCACATAAAAAATGGTTTTGCTCAGTTCTCCCCTGGGTAGGTGGGCTAGAAGTGTACAGATGGAGCCTGCCAGTGATTTTGTTATGTCAAAAGGCAGGAAGCTGGGGTGGGAGCTGGACTAACTGATCTGCTTGCCCTGGGTTGATGCCGGAGAGATCTGACTTCCAGATACTTCTTTTTCCCCCACATCCTGTGAGGTACCTTGTGTCCCCATGAGGAGGCTTTCAGTAGTATTTGCAGCTTTCTCTTTAAGATGAGAGCCTCCGCAATCATGAGAGGAGCCAAGGCTGTGCCATGTCCAGCCACCTTCTCAGAGCAGGTGCTGGGAAAGGGTGGTTTCTGAGGACTGACCCTGGGTAGCACTTTGGGAGTCACTCATTAGAGTGGCTATTGGGACACTGAGTGCCAGAGTCAGTTGGGAAGGATAGAGAGTCCAAAAATAGAATGGGACACTGCAAATGAGCTGTGAAAAACAAGCTCGAGCTCTGATCTGGCTGCCTGGGCCCAGATGTGCTCCCTCAGGAGTTTGGCAGAACAAGTGTTTAAGATGTTGCCTGGGTGAGCTTGGTGTCTCTGAGATTTGGAGCACAGCTTGGCTATAGAGTTTGGCTTCAATTTCTGAAAAACTCAGGTGAGTTGGAAAATGGTTCAGAAGAATGCAATTCATTTATGATCCTACTGGCTTCACTTCAAGTGTATGTTTTTTAATTGGGCGGTTTTTGCTGAAACCAGTCCAAAATATGGTAGACCTACAGGTTGTCTTATTGACTGCCAACTCTTAGGAACAAATTTGCATATAGTTTGACAGTTCTGTTCTCTCTTGTTTTCCATGTTTTCTTTTATTCTCTTGCTCTCTCTTTTACCTTACTCTTCTCAAACTATACTATGTTAAAGCTTGGTTTATGGTGTCTAATAGAAACAAGTATGAATCTTGTTTTTTTTTTTGTTCCAGGGATCACACTCATGACCTTGTGCTTGCCAGGCAAGAGCTGTGCTGCTGAGCTATATCCCCAGCCATTGGTTTTAGTTTTTACATTGTGTGATTTTGGGGAACTTGCTTTACTTCTCTGAATGCTAATTTCTCTTTTGTCAAATGATCACAGTAATAGCACTTAACCACAAAGGATTTAGAAGAGGATTAAATGATAAAATGGATATGAAGATCATTGGCACAGTACTTTCATATAATACATAGCTAGTATGTTATATATGCATAGATACATTTTCCTTCTCAATGTTTCATTTTTTCTTCTTGCTCATTACTTTTTCTTCCTTTCCCTGTCTGTTTGTGGCAGACAGACTCTGCCATAAACAAAGCTGTTTGTGCCTTTGTGTTCCCTGAGTGTAGGCAGGAACTGTGACTTGTTTGTAACCCACAGAACAGCAAGGGTAATGAGCTGTTACTACCATGATTACTTGGTGTTATGTAAGATTCCATCTTGCTAGAGGCATTTTGCTAGGTCTCTTCATTACTGGCTTTGAAGATGTAAGTGGCCATGCTAATAAGTTCATATAGCAAGGAACCAGGGACAGTATCTTAGGAGTTGAAGGTGGACTGTAGTTAATACTAGCAAGAAGCCTGGCTCCTTAGCATTACAGCCACAAGGAACTGAATTCTAATTATGACTTGGGTGAGCTTGAATGTGAATCCTTCCTCACCTGAACCTCCAGATGAGAACCCAGTCTTGGCAGACCTCTTAATTTGCAGAGGATCTAGCTAAGTTTGTGCATCACTCCTGACCACAGATACTAAGAGAATACACGTGTTGTTTTAGCCTCTACATTTGTGATAAACTGTTATCTTGCATAAAGAATGGATACATCTTCTTTTCCAATTCTTCTGTTCCCTTCCCACTACTTCACAGCTTCCATAATTGTCATTTACATTCCTTAAATAGATGTAGCAGAACTGTTTCCATATATTTTTTGCTGAAATATTTAGAAGATAACAACTTTGTCTTAATGTCAAAACCAAAACCAAAGAAACCCACAAGTAACAGATTAAGTGTGGTTGAATGAGCTCAAGTGGAGGTAGATTGTTTTTATGGCCTGATGAAAGCACCATCTTTTTCCTCCTATGTGAGCCCATAGAGATTTCAGCAATTTCTCTTCCTTCTTAAAAGAATACACCTATTTGGGGTTGTTTTGACAATTATCACATATACCAGAAAGCTTTAAAAAATTGGAGAAGGCTGAAAAGACATTTTGGTGAGAAGTTTAGCTGATTTTAGGTCCACTGTCTTTCTTAGATGGTATGAAAACTAAAGTTAAAAATACCAGTTTCCAAATCATCATATTATTTTTCTGTTCAAACTCTTAGGCAGTCTTCTGATTGCCCCAAATAAAGGCTGAATTCCTTAATATGGCTTAAAGTCCACTGTCAATTTCTGTAGCTTATTTCTTTCATTCCTGATTTTTGAGTTCTGTCTTGCTTCAGAGCCTTATTATACATATGATTCTTTTGCTCTGAATTTTTTTTGACATTTCTTCAGCTTTGTTTTACTCATTGTTCAAATCCCAGTTGAGGTGTCATTCATTCTCAAAAAGCCTTTCCTTACTCCCTAGCACATAAGCCCTTTACTGCATAAACCTTTTACTTCCCCAATCAACTTTTGTTACTTTACATTTTAATTGGATGTTTACATTTCTACCAGGGCAAGGTTCATATCTTGAGTCCTCTTGTGCTCTTCATGTTTAGCTGTGTGCTTCACACTGTGAATACAGCAACAAATAGGACCAAGTATTGCCACCATGGTGTTCAAACTAGGATCAGGGCATTATACACTTCCACTCATTTACCCTTGAAATCCTTCTCCCAGATAGGCCGAGTGATTTCATGACTCCAGACCATTCGGTTAAGTGTAATGTAAACACCCCTGTGGCTCTTGGAAGGGTACAAAAAGATATAGGAGCACTTGTAGAGCAGGGTCCTCCCTCTCGGGTGATAGGGCCCAGCAGACAGTTGTCTTCCTGTGACAGTCATCCCTTGAGACAGTACTCAGGAGGGGAGAGGACTCCTGTATCTCTGGGTAATCACCAATAATTGCCATGTGAATAGCTTCCTGGAGACTCATCTACAGGGAACAAGTCAAATATGTGTAGGTAATGGAGATAGAGGAGGGGCTTACATCCTTCGAATACCTTTTCGTCCGTATCACCTCTTTAGAGGGTGGCAAACAAACCAATCTTTCCTGAAGAGTAGAAGTGAAGTTTCTGGCATCCTGTCTGGGTGCTAGAATATTCTATCCTTTCTCCTCCCTATGCTCAGTTTTTCTTTTTGAATAATTTAGTGTCAATTTTTTCTTCCCTTTTCTTTTCCAGATGAATTGATGCTAAGTTAAACAACATGGGAAAAACCATAAAATCTTGAGTAAAAAAATAAAGATTCAAACAAAGTCTGGCTATAAATCCCAAGAAATACATTCTTTCAAGAGAAAAAGATCTGGGCGGACATACCTGCTTTTCTACTTCTCTTTGGCCAAGTCTTTAACTGATGATAACAGGAAGTACAAGTGCTTGTTGTGGGACTAAACGAGATAGTCCATGCTCCATGCTTAGAATATGGCAAATGCTTAAACACTTAGTCACCATTGCTATTCCTGTTACTTCTGGACTGTCCTGAGCTGCTGAGGACCAGCCACATGCAGTGTAGAGCAGGCAGTAATTGATATTAATAAAATGGCATAAGGTAAATTGAGAGTCTCATCTAGGCCTAAGTGACTTGCAGCAAGGCCACAAAGCCAGGCCCAACCAGCAAACAGTCTATGAAGTCCTGGCGTCTCAAAGCAACATAAGCACCACAGCTGAGGATTTTGTGACTCACACCTAAATTCCTCTTTCAGCTCAGTAGTCGCAGTTAGCAGACAACCAGGTTACTAGTTAACCACGATCTATTCCTGTGTACTTGCACAAAAATGCTTTGTTCCTCAGTCCTTGAGCTGTGCCTGTGTCAGCAGTCTACCCCATGGCTTCCTGCAGTCTACCAGCACACCCCCATTCAAGCCCTGCACTTAATAAAGGCCAAGGACCCCGAGCTGCATCATTTTTGTCCTTCGACTTTGACCATTCTGGCTCCCTAATAACTAAAATATATATCTTGTCTGTTTTGTTCTGTGGTACCCCTGAGCAGGAGATTGGTGGTCTGAGGCCAGGGCCCTGGTACCAAGCCTCATGTTACATCTTTTGTATTAACCCTGAGGCCTGATTTTAGTCTGGCAACTCAAGATATAGGTTTGATAATCACTTTGCTAGGGTCAGGTAAGACCATATGTTTTTCTTCTTTATCACTTGGCAAGCCATGGCTAGCATTCTGGTCAATCCCTGTGAACCAATTAAAAGAATATCTGACCCTCATTCATTCATACTTTGATCCGGATGCTTTATACTTTATGCTTGGCTTTTCTTGTGCTAGAAAGAAATAGAGACAGTCTTTGGAACTATGTAACAAGTGGAAGACTGCAAAAAATAACTTATCTGTTCCAAGTTTCAGTTGCCATATTTTCCAAAAGGAAATAATCTAACTTTGTGCAGTCATTCTGAAAGCTAAATGACACGTGTTGTTGCTTTTCTTATCCACAAATATGTAAAGCCAGCTGATCAGTTTTTGGTGGATAGGAAAGATTTCCAAACCTAGGGGCTCACTTTGTAGAAAGAACAAATAAGGCTCCTTGAAGAGTTCTAAAGTTCGCATGCAGCCATTTAGGTAATACTCACAGGTTGCTTTAGGCTGGATTTGTAATATCTTGCAGGATAAAGTAGAGCTCTGGTCAGAGGAGAACCAGCCCAGTGCACAGGAAACCTCAAGGCTGGAAGGCTCAAGGTGGAAGGCTCAGTACACACTGGACCAAGGTGCCCACTGATATTATTTATGACTTGAAAATGACTCAATGTTTTACAACGAGATTACTTCCCCTCCTTCCTTTCAATTGCTCTGAGAATAATATGAAGATCAAGTTGCATTTGTAACCATCTCAGTGAGAATTACATGCTCTGAATTATCAAAACCTCTTTTGAAATACACCCAATATATAACATTCACTGCTTTTAAAAAAATTCTCAATATCTGTGAACTCATGTAGTTTCTAGTAACATGAGAACAGAAAGAATGTTTCTTTTTCTTTTATTGACTGTCTTTTTAATTTATTAGGATAAGACAGGGCCCAGTCAATACCCCAGGAAGGAAAGCAGACATAGCATAGTGGTCAAGAACATTGGTTTGGGATCAGATTGCATCAAACACCAGCTCCCATCCTTATTGACAGTGGGAATTTGAGCAGATAAGATACTTAATGTTTATCAGCCTCAGTTTTCTGGTCTCTAAAAAAGAAACCTACAGGCTACGGAATGTATAAAGAGAATATAAATTTCTCTCTTTTTTTCTTCTCTAATTCCATTTCCTAGGCAAGACACCCTGGGCCCACAGTTCGATGCGTACCCCTCTAGACCACGTTGTCCAATATGGTAGCCACTCATGTAGCTGTTAAGTACTTAAATTCTGACCAGTCAGAATTATACTGTCCTGTAAATGAAAAATCTACAATGGATTTTGCAGAGATTTTTTTTATACTAATATGAAAAACAATGTAAAATATCTCACTAATAGTTTTTATATTGGTTACATATTAAACTAATATTTTTATACATTAGATTAAATAAAATATACTATTAAAATTAATTTTACCTTTTAATTTTTAATGTGGCTTTTAAAGTTTTAAATTATATAGGGGCTCATATTATATTTGTATTGTAGAATAATGTTCTAGATTTTTTATAGCATATAAAAATCCATATACTTATACAAACATGTGTATAGACCTATTTTTGAATATGTAGGTATGTTCTGCCACTTGCTTTCTTCATTTAGCTGTACTTTATGAATATATTAGAATATTTAGAGCCACCTTTATTTTATTAATTAAATAATTTTGTTTTATTATTTTTTGAGACAAAATCTCACTAGACAGTTCAAGCTGGCCTTGAACTTGCTATGTAGCCCAAGCCAGTCTTGAACTCCAGGCAATACTCCTGCTTCAGCCTCCAGAATGCTGGGATTCAAAATTTCTTCTCTGCCACTTACAATCTCTGTAATCACTCAGGCATTCCCACAACTAAATCCTAGTTTCTTCTTCCATGAAGCAGAGGAACAATAGCCCCATGATGGGGTCTGGCATACAACAGGTGCTAAGCAAGTATTATTTATTTTTGGAATATTT
Source organism: Hydrochoerus hydrochaeris (assembly GCA_004027455.1). Classification (NCBI taxonomy): domain Eukaryota; kingdom Metazoa; phylum Chordata; class Mammalia; order Rodentia; family Hydrochaeridae; genus Hydrochoerus; species Hydrochoerus hydrochaeris. The sequence continues at coordinate 144,798 of PVLA01003638.1, read as the reverse complement.
GCCAATTTTTTTTCTTGAGGCATCTTTTGTTCCACTGACAGAGTTAAGAGATTGCTTTCAGTGCTCAGCTAATGGTCAGGAATGGATTTAGGTAGGATATATAAATGTGCAAGTTAGATGAGTCAAATGCAAATGCTTTTTTAGAGTTTACTTAGAAATTGGTGGTTTTTCTTTATACAAACCTATTGTTTTGAAGCAGTAGCCTAAACAAGACCTCTAAGCAGCATTCAGCTCATACTAGGGATTTTGTTCCAACTGGAGGATTCTTACCTAAATCATAAAAGCTAGAGGGTTCTTATTCCTTTTAGGGGCCTTTGGATCCCTTCCTTTTTGCAGCACTGGGGGTTTAATCCACAGTCTTCTCAGTAAGCTACATCCCCAGCCTTTTTAAATTTTGAGACAGAGTGTAGCTAAGCCACTAAGTCACCCAGGGCTCGAACTTGCAATCTTTCTGCCTCAGCTTCCCAGAGTCCTGGGATACTACCAACCTAGCTTGCATCACTTCTGTTTGTTTGAAGAATATTCATCTTATCATTCCTTCATGTCCACCTGTGAAATTTGGATTGTTCTGAATTCCAGAACCATATTTCCTCTTGTGTCCCCCACAGCATTTGGTTCAGTGCCACATACAGTATGCATATTTTAATTCTTGTGAACTAGAGCTGTCTAAAGGGTTCTCAGTGTGGAAAAAGTGAGAGTTTTATTCAAATGATTTCTGAAAACAATGAAAACAATAATAGTTAACATTTATTAAGCATTTACAGTTTGTCAAGTGTCATTATGGACTCATTACATACATGTTTGTATAACAAACACCAGGATGTAGGTATTAATAGATTCCACTTAAGCAAGAGAGGGAACTGAATCTTCAAAATAAGTCTCAGACATGTGACTTCTCTGTCTCCATAGCTGCCATCAGCTATTTCTTTGCCATGTTTCCCTTTTCCCATATTGGCCTCACCCTGTGTTTCTCACTAAGGTGGCCAGAATGATCTTTCAGTCACTGCAAATTGGACTATAATGGTCCTGTTTAAAATTGTTCAGTGGCTTTTGTTTTTAAAATTTGGTGGGTTCCTGTCCCACCACCCTTTCACTTGACCCCTTTACCTTCTTTACAAAGCCTAAGGCATTTAATAATTCAATGTCTCTTCCTTAAGACTTTCTCTCTTTTTCTCTGTCTCTGTTTTTTTGAGATAAGGTCTAGGTATACTGTATAGTTCAGGCTGGCTTTGAACTGACTATGTAGTCTAGGTTGGTCTTGAACTTGCTGTGATCCTCTTGCCTCAGCCTTCCAAGTGCTGGAATTATGCACCACTATAGCCAGCTCCCCTTCCTCAAGAGTTTTGCACAACCTGATTCTCCCTTTGCCTCAGATACTTTTACCCAGTGCTTCAGTTGACTCATTCCTACTTATTCTTCAGTCCCTCAGGGAAATACTGTTTTTGAGCCCTGATCTTTGTTTTAATTCCTTCTTCCTTAAGCATTGTTCCAAGTATCCTTCCTCAAAGAGAAAAGAGCTTTCAGGCCTTTTTCTTATTTCCCGTCTTACTTTAACATCCCATTCATGTTTTACTACTTAATATCTCTCTGAGGAGATTGTGCTCCCCAGGAGAACATAGATAGAATCTACTATTTTCTCTGTGGCCTAGTAATGTCTGGCAGATGGTAGTTGATAAGTAAATATTTGTTGAAAAGATGAATGATGCTTACAGTAGTTAATGTAAATACCAATTATCTTAGTTCTTTTCAACTTTGAAACCCCCTCAATGTCCAGTCTAATTTGCTTTGTGTGAGAGACAAAATGTTGAAATAAATGCCATTGAATTTACAGTTTCTTTTTCTTTTTTTTTCCCTCTTAATTTTACAGAAAAATTCCATCACCCTAGTCTCAATAACAATGGCTCTGGAGAGTGAAACCATGATGGTCAAGAATAGTTTTAGGATAAGTTGTGTCTTAGTTACTTTTCTTGCTGCTGAGACAAAATACCCAACACCCAAAGTTAAAGGAGGAAAGGTTTATTTAGCTCACAGTTTGTAGAGGTTTTAGTGTATGATTGGCCAGCTTCAAGATAGGGTGGGGGCACAGAGCAGAGGAGAAACAGTCTGTAGGGCACAGAAGGTAGCAAAACAACAAGAAATGACTGCAACTCTTTTTATCCCTTATATTTTAAGCAGGTTACTTTGGGTAAGTAGCACTCATACTGTTAATCCTAGTGTCCTTGATCCTCACAATGCATCATAAATCAATCCCAGTGTCACACACTCAAGATCCAGCCACCTCTGAAAAAGCCCCACCTATGACTGCACGAGCCTTTGGTGTGGGAGGCAGGAATTTAGACAGAAGCAGTAACAAACCGTAACAAAGCATGTCAGTTGACCTTTTATTCTGGGACTAATATGGCCCTAGATAACCAAGGAACTCACAGCACTCTTCCTTTGTATCTACAGAATCACACACAGCCTGTGAGTAAACACCACGGACAAAACAGGAGATTTCTAGGAGTAAAACTGAAAACATTGCAATTGGTGGTTGACATATGATTCTTCTAATTTTTGCTTTTTGAATAGCCTTGTGAGAAATGACAAAAGCCTAGAAATTGAGTTTATCACTTTACTTAAATATTCTTAGAACACTCAAGAAAATGTCTTTCTTTTTGGAGCATGTGATATAAGAACAAAGGGGAGCCCTGTTGTAGGTCACTTAAAGATCCATGAAGGGGACACAGAGCAAGATTTTATAAGCTGTACTCCTGACATTTTCCCTATAAATGTAGTTTGATTAGAATTGCAGTTTATGGACTTCCTGGTGATAAGGAGATACAGCAATAAAAACACAAACAGCTAAAAGAAATGCCAAGTAATAAAGAGCTGGGGGTGAAGGTTACTTGATGTCATTGAATCCAGCTTTCCTTCTTGGAAATCAGAGAACTTGGAAATCAATTACAAATGATGGTTGGAGGGATTTGAGTGTCTAATAAGCCTGATCAAATTGTAGTTTATGTTAAAGCAAATTCTCTTCTGCAGTAGTTTAAATGTATCGTGTTCCATCTGGTATAAAATTTATGAGCCCTAACTCAGCTGATATTAATACCTTTATTCTTTGAAGCCTTACTCATCAGAACAAGAGGACAGTTGATGTCAGAAGCTACAATAAACTCTATAAAGGGATATATTCATCATTTACCTGCAGATACAGTATTTATTTTGTACAAGCTATAAAAAAGGAATAACTGAATAATATAGTGCTATTGCCCTCAGGACTCTGAGTCCAGAAAGACAAACCAACAAATAATAAATGGGGGATGGGGAGAGAGGGAGGGAGAGAGAGAGAGAGAAGAAATACAAAATCCACTCTTAACTCTTTCTTCTTTTGTTGCTCTTTACTGTCTTTAAGTGTTTTTGACCTTTTAATCTGTTGGCAGAGGTCAGGGAGAGAACATATGGCAAAACTTGTATAGGAGATGGAAGGCAGGATCATGTAAGTGCCCAAGGAATCTTGCTACAGGAACAGTGAGGGAAGTAGGTTGACTCTCAGATTGGGATCAACTGGGAAGATTTTTTTTAAAGAGGCAGCATTTGAACAGAGTCTTAAAAGCTGTGGACATGATTTTGACAGACCAGTTGTGAGGTGGTAAAAGGATGGGGTAGAAACTCAGAGGATTATGGGAAATAATAAGGCATTGATAAGTGCTTTGAATTTTGGTCCCTTTTTGCCTTAACTCCCATGTATAAAATGTTAATAGTTCTAAAAATGTATTCTTACTCAGACACCTGTCTGTATAGGATCTCTTTCTTTTATGAATCATCTCTCTTTTACTCTCTAGTAATTCTGTTCAATCAGTATGGTGCCACTGGACTAATCCTGCCCAGCCCTCAGCTTTTAAGGGTGGCCATTTGGCCCAGTTCCAGCCAATCAGAACATGGTAATATCCCAGCACAGCAATTGCTCAGAAGTGTACCCAGGAGCCCAGGCAAGCTAATTGGTAAACTTTTCATGGAAGATATCCTCAATTTCTCTGAGATTAAAAGCTTGTATAATAACTTAGGCTTTGCCTGCCAAGCTCTTGCTCCAGAAGAGGACCTGCCTGAGAATGAAATAGCAGCAGGCAGAACAGAGAGGAAGGTAAAGAATCCAAATGATTGTGAATTCCTGGATCCTGTTTTACCCAAAGTTGATCCTTCAAACTCCCAATAAACCACAAATCCTCTATGCACACTGCCACCACTCAGAGAAAAAATTGTGCACATTACAACTGAAAAGAACAGACACAGGCAAATTTTCTCCAGAAGGTAAGTTGGTCTAATCAGTAGTAACATCTAACTTGGCTAACTCTTCTTCTTCGCTGAACTGATGGCCTCAAATCTGCTACTGAAGTTAAAATGGCAAAACTACTATGATTATAGCATGTGGTCAAATACCTGCTGGGACGTCTGTTTTTTAGATCATAACAACTAAAATTTTTTTAAACATTCCTTATCATGATTATGTCCCATATTTTAGGTATTTGAAACCTTGCATTCTGAGGAATCCTGAGATAGTTTATCTGCACTTTGAAATCCTAGTGCAGTTACTTCTTTGACCTTTGATATTTTTTGTGTCTTTAATGCTCTCCCTCCTCCCCAGGCAAGAAACAGACAGTAGTAATCACAGAGAAGTCAAACAATGCACTTTTATGTGAAACGAGAGACTATTCTAAAGAGTTACTACATCCTTATTTCTATTACCAAGTAAGGGCAACTAAGTCACAACTAAAGATGAGCCCCTCGGGATTTTTCCCCCTACAAACTCTTTAGAATTGATTTGAAGCCAACAGGGAAGGAAGGATGCAGGAAGGCAGTGCTCCAGGACCATCCCATTGTCTTTTAAGAATGATATCATTTTGCCCTGTTTATTTCCATGGGCAACTTTGTAGAAGTTAAGGCTGAGTGATGTTCACTGTGGGAGTATATGTTAGCAAAACTAATTTCAGCATCTGTATAAGAATTTCCATCAATTGCTTGCTGCTATCAAATCTCACACTACCTGTGAAAACTCTTTGAGGCATTGCATTTTAAATTCCTGATATGTTTTTCTGAAACAGAATTGTATTTGCTAGCTGTCTTGTCTATCGCGTTCTTTTTGATCCCAGTTTTAACCCTGCTAATGTATCTTTAGTGTCAATAGCAATTTTACATCTTTTAAATATTTTTCCCAGGTAAGAATTTCATTCTGTATTTCAGTAGATTTCCATTGGTAAAATATTGTATCTCTCCTTTCCCCCCACCTCACAAAAAGAAATTCGATAGTCATGCAAGTTAAACACAAGTGAGCCAGATTAGTCTACCCTTCATTAAGCAAAAGTTCAGGGAAAAAAATACATTAGATAAATATGAAGAAACTAAAGAGACACAGGACTTTAATTCCATCTTAATTTTGTCAGTATTAGTTGCAAAAAAGTCTTAGGATTTAGAATCAGTCTTTATTTGTTAAGCCTCTGGACCATTTCAGTACAGCAGATGTTTACTAAGGGCCAGGCTTTGAATCAGGAGATCATGAAAATGATTCTCCTCTTTTCTGGGGTGGCAGAGCTGGAACTATGTAAGTCTAAGTTCTTTGCTGCCGTATTTCTTACAGCATCTATTTATGATTCTTCCGAATGACCCACATCTGAACCCCTTCCTGTCTTTGGGAACTCACCTACCTTATGTGTTTTAGTAGGTGTTAGAATCTGCTTCAAAATTAGGAAGCTGAAAACGCCGGCCTTTTTAGTGGTACTTTCAGCCTAGGAGCTAGGCTTTGTCAATTAGATGCACCTGACTTGAATTTTAAATTGGGAGTTAGAGATTCAAAAAGAGGATGGGGAAGACTCTCCTTTTCCTTTGTATGAAGGTGGTGGAGCCTACAGCAGGTTGACCATCAACTGCAGCAACAGGTTAAGGGGCCATGGGAGACCTTGTGCTCAGTGCCATGGAGGTCAGGCCTGGAAGCCAGCACTTGGTCATGGGGAGATTGTGGGAGCTGACTTTGCAGACTTTTGGTGTTTTAATGCTTGCGATCTTTACCTCTGCCTGACTATACTCTGCAGATGAACACCATCAACATGAGGGGTGAGATGCGTATTCAGAGGAGGGTGATACCAGGTAGTTTCCTCACCCCTGCATTACTGGGGACTGAACTTAGGGGCACCCTATCGCTGGGCTATATACCAAGCTTTTTATTTCTATTTCCAGGGAGAGTTTTGCTAAGTCACTCACATTGGTCTCCTCAAATTTGTAGTTCTTCTACCTTAGCCTCCTGAGTAGCTAGAAGTACAGGTGTGTGCCACCACACCTGGCTCTCTCAGTTTTAATGCAATAATGCTGCACCTTCGGAGTACCAGATTTGACCAAGTCTAGTTTTGTCTTTTCTGCTCTCTGTGACCTTGAGCAAGATGATCTTTTTGATCATTTCCATCTGCTTACCTGTAAAGTGAAGAATTAAGATAAAAGTACCTGATTCATAGGCTGCAAGGGTCAAAAAGAATTGCTTAGCATATTAAGTTTTTAGTAAGGGTAGTGATATATAAAGAATACAATTCACAATAAACCCTACTCTAATTTGCAGTTTACTCTTATATCCATCCATTTTTCTTCATCACTGCTACCATCTTAATCTAGCTCACCTATCCAGAAGATGAGAATTTTCTGCCTACTTTTGTTCTTGTCCCTCCAAAACTTATTTTCTATGCAGAAACCAAAATAATATTTTGGATTGAAAATCAAGCTCCAGATGTTTTCCCTAAGCTGGAAGTTAATTGTCTGTTCTTTAGAGGGCCACCTTCCTCCCATTCTTTGGGTACCAGCATAAAGAGGCTTAGAAAGATTTTCTTTGAACAGCTGGATCGAAGATCTTCCCTTTTAACCCTCCATGCTGTACATTTGTTTATAGTTAGTTTATTCAGCAGACACTTATCAAAGTTTGTAGTTATTGTGCATGTGTGCATGTGTGAAGTTTTGGTGTGCTTTTACCATCTCTTCAGAGTCCTTTACCATTTCTCGGTAAAGCCTTCTTTTTCTAGAATCTGTTTACCCTTTGGGGCAGTTTTTATCCAATGACTGACAGGCATGGGGGTACAGATACCCAAGATCTCTCACTTTTTGGTTAGAATATTTCTGAGATCAGAATTTTACAGTTTCTCAGACTTTTCCCCACAGGATCAAGCTTTGGTGCCTGCTGTGGTAGCTGGCTTCATAAAATGCTTCTATTGAGCACATTTTATTTCCTATCTTCTATCCCTGCTAACCCAATAGCATCCTTACACATCCCAAATAATTTAGGAACACTTAGTACTCTTAAGGATGACTGGGGAGAACCTAATATCACCACGGATTACTTTGTTCTCTTTTCTGTAAAACCAATTATTTTATTGAAGTGATACAAAAGAAGCAGTATAAATGATACTAATGCTAAGAGAAGAAGATCTACAGTGTTTAAAAAGACTGAAAGTAGGAGCAAGACACTTTATAAAATGCCACGTGAGAAATGCAATTCTTAAGCTATCTTTTCCCCAGCAGAGTGCATGCTATGTGTGTCTTGCTCATGGTTGTACCCTTGTGCCTATTTCCTGTTCAGTGCCTACTGAGCACCAGGCACAAAACCAGTACAGATTTGTGTAATGAGTGAATGCCAGGGGTTATTATCATTTAAATGTGGGTTTTCTTTTTTTCACTGAGTTTAGTTTAGACCAGTAGCCTATATACACACACAACATAAAATGTTCCCTCTAAAGTGTAAAGCATACCCACACACACACAAAGCCCAATTTTTTCCCCTTTAACATATTGTTTTATTAAGGTTTGTTATGGCTATGGGCTCTTTACAGGAAAAAGATTTCAGGAGAGATTCACTTGAGAATGTTGTAATCCCTCCTGGAGAGACCTAACGTTAGCTCAACATGGAGTGATTTCAGATATGTTTTATGGGGCAATACTCCATCATACTTAATTATGAACATTCAAACAGAAAGCACCAAATCTTGGACCAGTGGAATATGAGAGAAGCTTTAGATCTAGTATGGCCCCCCCCCAAAGTCCCATGTGTTCAAAGGTGGGGCTTTTAGAAGGTGATTGGATTGCAGGGGTGCTACACTCACCAGTGGCTTAACCTACTGAAAAGTTCAGAACTAAATATGCTCTTAGGTAAGGGCAGACGTAGGTCCCTGGGGATGTGACCTGTAGATACATCTTCCTCCTGCCTCCCTTCCCTCTCTCTGCTTCCTGGCTACCATAGGATGAGCAGTTGTCCTCTGCCCATCCAAGAGCTTTCTGCCATGGGAGCATGCTGACCACGGAGTAAAAATGGGGCCAAAATAAACCTTTTCACCTTTTTAAACTTGTGAGTGTTTAAAAAGGATTTTAAACTCCCCCAATGATGAGAAAGTGACTAAGACACTTGTGCAGAGAAAGTGCCAATAATAATCTAAATAAGAACAAAACCACTAACGTGCCAAGTGCATTTATGGGCAAATTCTTGAGTGGTTAATTAATCCTCAGAACCATTGTCCAGGGTAGGTTAATGTTACTTAATGAGAAAATTGAGGCTTGGGGTGGTTAACTGACTTACCCAAAGGCATATGAAAGACAAAAAGTAGAATTTGGATTTGAAACTGGTTATTATGACTTTGGAATTCTTGTTCTTAATAATCCTTCTATCTTGCTCCCTGGGTAGGAATTCTTAAAACTTCTATCTTGCTCCCTGGGTAGCTCACTGAGTGAAATAAGTGAATATTTTCTTAAGCCTGTAGAAAATAGATACTAAAATAAGACTGTATTAGTCACTTTCTCATCACTGGGACAAAATACATTACATCACTATTTAAAGGAGGAGAAGTTTAGTCTGCCTTTCAGGTGCAGTGGATTCAGTCCATAGTTGCCTGGCTCCAAGGCAGAAATGGCATGGTAGAATCATGGCAGAAGAGAGCTGTTTGCCATATGGCAGCCAGGAAACAGTGAGAGATGCGAGGAGCTAAGGACCAGAGTATACACTTGTGGTCACACGTCTAGTGACCTGCCTCTTCTGAGCAGGCCCACCTCCAAACAGCACAGTCAGTTATGAACTCATGGATGGACTGATCCACCGATGAGCAGAGTGCCCTCCATGATCCAATCACTCCACCTCTTAGATGGACATTTTAGATCTAAACCAGAAAAAAGATGCAACCATCTTGAGTTGGCTCAAAAAGCTATAGGTCTCATCAAAGAGGGGTCAGGTGTGTTTTGTGTGGCTGAACTTTAAGAAGACTTTCTGATATTGCTATTAAGAGGTGGAAGGACTGCAGTGTGTTCAGGCCCCAGAGATCTGAATGCATCATTTATGTGGGCATCTCTGGGAGGACTGAGCAGTGGGAAAAGTGGTTGGGTGGCTTGGAGCAACCTAAAAAATGTCTTGGAAATTATAGACTACAAAGGAATTATGAGAGTCATACCTGTAGCTGGCATTTAACATGTAGCTGGCACTATATAGTTTTGGAGTGCCAAATTTCAACTAGTAACATGATGAGAGAAATTCACTCATGTCACATTAAGTGGAAAAAGATATCAGCTTTTCATATTCTTTGCTTAGGGAAGGCACAGCTATGGAACAATAAGATAAACTCATAATGTGATGGTCCAGAACATGGGCTTGGAATCAGTCTATGCTGGGAGTTATGGATAAGCTACCTACTTTTCCTGAGCTTCAATTTTCTTATTTGTAAAAGGGGGTTGCTCTGTGGATTACATAAGCTTTTGTGGGTAAACTATTTAATACAGGCCCTTGAACACTGTGAATGCTCAAAAATGGTAGCTTTTCTCAGAAAACTTTTAGTTTTACATTTTTTTCTTTAAAAATATTAATGCAAATATTTCTGTATCTTCTGCATACTCTGTAAAACATGAAGAAAGGAAATCATACATTTGGAATGCTGGGCTCTGGAGACACCCAGAATTTGGACTCTCCCCATAATCACAGTAATTGCTAATATTTACTAAGCACTCAGGTGCATCTCATGTCACATAGTTTTCTGTTAAGACAGAATTTCAGGTTCCTCTTTTCCCCACCTGTCATGGACTGTTTTGCTTATCCAGATGGCAGGATACTGTAAGGAATGGAATATAAATATTTTGTTCTGATTGTTTATATTACAAGAAAAGCAGACCAATTCTAGACCAGAGCTTGTCACAACCTTTGATAAAATATCTCCCCCAATTATCCTCCCTTGCACATTTAGTTTCTGATTGGCTTTCCTCCCTATTCTGCTTCCTCACTGGTGTTTGTTTCCTTCTCATATCTCATGTACCCTTTCTGCCTTCCTTCTTTTCTACCCTCCCCTTACTGAATGTCTTCTTTTCTTGTCTCCTCTATTTATGCAGTTTTATTTCTGTAATTTAAGACCTTAAAGTTCTTACCAGGCAGTGTCTAACTAAGATACAGCATATCATTAATATGGAGCTGGATTTGATAAGGATTAAGTCATGTTCCAGCAGCTTATCAACAGGATTAAAATGGTGATGTGGGTGCCAACAGGAACTGACCAGTAATGGCAGATAATATGGGGCTCCATGGGCTTCCAAGAAAACATTGCATTTGTGAGGGTCACTTTAACTGATCTGATCTGAGCTCAGTCCTTGGATTTAGGTAGACCTGGGTGAAGTCTTGCCTCTTCTCCTTCCTAGCAGTTTCCTCATCTGTGAAATAGGAAAATACCATAGACTTCCAGGGACTGTTGGAAGAACGGAAGGAAAACATGTTCATTTTGAATAGTTCCCAGCACATGTTATATGCTACATGATAGCAGTAACTGTTAGGTGATGATTAACAACAATCTCTACCTTCTTTCTTGCTTTATTTTTATTTCCTGGCCCCTTATTCCTTGCCTAAGTAAGCAGAAAAAGCACTTCACTTGACTAGGGCGCTGATTATTTAGGTCTTCAGGTAACAACTGGAGTGGAGGAAGCTGAGAAAGCCAAAGACTTGTCTCAACTACAAAGATTGATGGCTGTGGAAAAAACACTAGTCTTTCAAAGCCTTTGGAAAACAAAACTAAGCCAATAAAAAGAAAAGTGTTAATTGCCAACCCTTTCCTTTCTAATACAAAAAAGTCAAAGGAAGAGATGGATTTTTTTCCTGTTAAAAGGTAGGCTTCGGCAACCTGGATTCCTTTCATAATCTCTCAGGGGGAAGAGTGCACTGCTTTCTGCATCCATTGTTCTCTCATCCTGTTGCTCCTTCCCTTAAGCACAGAGCCAATCTACTTGGGTTTCCCTCCTCCACAGGAATCCTCCATTCCGAAAGATTACCTCTCTTGCTTTCCCAAAAAATGCCCCTCCAGTTCTCTGCCATTTTTGTTTATTGAACAAAATTCCCAAATAAGATTTATTGTTACCTTGCCATTCTCATATCCAGGCAGCTTGTTAAAATTACAGATAAACACCCCTCCTGAACATAGCCCTACAGGCTTCTATTCCTGCTCTGTGCCCAGTGATTCTACCTCATTGCCTTGGCAACCAATTATAATACTTTCATGTGTACACTAATACAATTCTTAATTCTGAAAAAAACAGGGCAACCTGTTCAGAAGGCTTCAGCATGCCAGAGAAATGGGGTTCTCTTTGCAATGTAGCTCTGACTTTTAACCTCCTGATTACCTCAGAATCCCTTGTGAGCACCTGTGTGTTATTCCTTATACACCTAGCCTCAAGTCAAGAGGCTCCCTTGTCACCCAGACAGGGGCTCATACAGATCCCACAGACAAAAATGACTGGTGCTTGGTCTTCTTTCAGCCTCTTCCTTGAGGCTGGTGACACTGGGTGCAGTTTCCTGCAACAAAGGCAAGCATCATGCACTCTATAATTAAATCCGTAGTGAGTGCTGGTTGCATGTCAGGCACTGTGCTAGGTACAGAAGAGGACAAAACACTTCTTTATCCATGGTGCTCATGGTCCAGTAGGAAGAGACATGAGCACACAGTGCTGTGCAGCCCAAAATGCTGTGCAAGTTGGAGGGAAGCGTTGCAACCTGACAGGAACCTAGGCTGACCTGACTGCCCAGAAGAAGGAAGGCTACCAAGCAATCTGAGAAGGGACTGCAGTCAGTTGCATGGGGCTGGTTCCTAGGTGGGAACAACACAGGGAAATAGCAGCTTGCAGTAAGTGTGAGAGGACTTGAAAAGATAAACCTACCCGGATGAGTACAAGCGGATAGTTGACCTTACCAGAAGTTTCCATGGTGCCAGGCCCTGTGTTAAGCCCATTAGATATAATCTTATTAAATCTTCCTAATGATCCTGAGAGGTTAATATTACTGTTTCCAGTCCATGGCAATGGCACTCAGTGTCACTAAGTAACTTACCCAAAAGCAGTACACACCAATGCAGAGCCTTTTTTCTGAATCACATTACCATGTTCCATGTTCAGTTGTATCATTAGAAGTCTAATGAGATGCATCAGAAAACTGCATACATATTTTTAAAATGATCCTTGAATGTCTACTCCTCTTATTCAGAAATAACGAAAATACACATACACACAAATACATACACATGTGTGCACACCTCATGCCGGAAGAACGGAAGTCTGGGGAGTTACTGTTCAGTGTGAGTCTACAGTTTCAGTTGGAGAGGCTGAAGAAGTTCTGAGATGGGTGACAGTGATGGTTGTACACCAGCATGAATTAGGTAATGCCACTGACCAAGATTCACTTCTCTCCAACTGAATTACCTCACCATCTAACATTTTCATCTACCATGATTTCTTGAGACTAAGATGTCTTTGTTTTAATCAGCCTTAACAAGTTATAATTTATATCACAAAAGATATCCATTTTAACAGTGCAGTTTGATAAATTCTAAGTTATAATTCTATGACTTAGAAAAGGCTGAAGTTACAGATTTTGTACTATGTATATTTCACCATGAAAATGTACTTGTTCAAAAAATGGTAACATTAGGGTAATGGCAGCATGAGAGATAGGGGACCTGTTACTACCTGCAGTGTTGGCTTCCCTTCATGGTGGAAGCCAGGCCAAGCCAGCTTACAACTCAGAAGCAAATTCTTCAGAGCATCTTTCTCTCTGTCACTAGTCTCCCTGTGACTGTCATTAACTCATGATAAAGAGTTTCTCTTAAGATCAAAGGAGCACATGCAGACTTTGTGGTGTGTGACTCAGGAGGTTAGCTCTATACAGTGGCATTTTCTGTCTTCTTTGGGTTAGTGATTTGTGAGCCCAGTAATTTTGAACCTGGCCCACTGTGTTTTTCAGAGTGGTGTTTATCACTTAAAAAGATATTTAATGAGGTTATTCATGTCACTGCATGCTTTAAGCCTAATATAGTGTGCTGTTCATTCCCCACATACCTCTGCTCTGTAATAGTGTGCTTCATGAGGGGCTTATTTCTGCATCATAAAGCATTATTTCATGAGTCTGCGAAGTCTACCAGAGACACGACTGCTTTTGTTTTCTATTTTCTGACTCTAAAAAATAGTTTGGGTTCCTAATATGGGTTAGGCTGTAGGCTAGGTATTTGGAGTAGAGTACAGAAAGATAAGACAAGTTGAAAAAAGGCCTTGGTGCCTGGAAAAAAGATGAGAGAAATGACAGTGATCAGAGGTGAACTCCTCTACTCTCTTGAGTCCTGTGGCCTGAGCCCATGAATGTCTTTGATGTGAGTCTTCAAGATGGAACCCAGAACAGTTGGTTGAGTGCTCTGGCTTTTGAGCTGGGAGTCTAGAGCAGTGTGACGCTGGGGGCTGACACAAACTCCAATTGTAGGAAGCTGCTCGTGGTCGAAGGCCTTGTCTCTCCTCGTCTGCATCCTACCACTCACTCTGGGTGCTCTGGCTGGCATTCATATGCGCCAGAGTTGTCAGGTAACCTGAACATTTTATTAGAAAAGAATGGCTCTGTCTGCCAGTGGCATGGAGACTGCTCTTCAGTTACTCAGTAAGCTCAGCCATGCACTTGGAGCAGAGATATCTTGTTTGGCTGCACTGAATCCACCAAGTAGCTGTAGACACAGTCAATAGGCCACACAATGGCACATAACCAATTTGGCACGATGGCTGTTGGAGAGACTTTATTACAGAGAGCAGTTGACATACATCTTCCTAGTAGTATCTAGTCACGCTGATAAGAAGGCAAGTATCTAGTCACCCGATCTCTTCTCCATCTGTTTATTTCTCCCTCTCCTCCTACTTCTATTCTAATTCAGCACATCCTTGCCTTGTCCTGCCTTTCCTAGCATATCAGGCCCCAAACAAACCCTGTCTTTTCATCCCTTGACTATATCCTTCACAAGCCTTAAAATAACTTTTTAAAAGAAAGTTTCTTATTGACTGACCAAGATTCACTTCTTTCCAACTGAATTACCTCACCATCTAACATTTTCATCTACCATGATTTCTTGAGACTAAGCTGTCTTTGTTTTAATCAACCGTAACAAGTTATAATTTATATCACAAAAGATATCCATTTTGACTGTGCAGTTTGATAAATTTTGACAAACCTATACACTGTCACATAAAACATCTCCATTACTCCCCAAATCACTATACTTTATAGTTTTTTTCCAGAATTTTATATAAGTGGAATGAGGTAATGTGTACTCTTTAGTAAGATACATCTTTTCCCACATTTCGACATTTCTAAAAATGGATGTGTCACACAGTGAGCATGTAACATGGTAGTGTTTTTCTCTTCAGAGCCATAATTAAACTGACAATATATCTAGAATGAATAACATCTTACAATCAGCATCACTATTTCTGAGATACAAATGTGTGTACTTGTATACATCTGTGTGTCCATGAACGCTGAATAGTTGGACAGTTAGCACTGGGAAGGTGAAATCTGTACTTCACCCTGTAAGTTACCATAGCAGTGCTTCTAGCTGGAAATTGTCAGGAACTAAATAAATACTGCGGAGGATGGTGATAGTGAGTTTCAGAGTTGTCTAAAAATATCTTTTGCATTATGACTGAGCACATTAAGTCTAAGACAGCATTTCCAAAATATTGTCTCATGGACAGTTAATCTTATTAAGGTGCTGACAAAATGGGGGAGGGGTGCCAGTATCACTGAAGTTTGAGAAATGTTTCTTTTCATAATCTTCTTAGAGAGTCCCAATTTATTAGCATATTAAAAGTTTCAAAAAAGCCCTGGAATTGAAGAGAGTTATATCTGAGCTGGTCTCAGCAGGGCCCAAATCCATGTAACGACACCTGGAATGGGTCAGAAGAGTAGGCTCCTCAGAGTCAGGGGCTGAATGAGTGCTTTCCCTCTCTGAAAAAGACAGCTTGAAAGGACAAGTGGGCAGACAGGAGGGAAAGGAAAACAACACAAACACACGTACTGGTAATCCCTTAGGTGACATGTGCCCAATGTACGAGGTAGATCACTGAGATTGAGTAAAGATAACCACATGTCCTACCCGTCTCTCTTGGAGCTCTGGCTCTCCTACAGAGACAGATATCTTTAGCCAGGGAGAAAACTGAAGCAAGTCAACAGAATCTTTGGCTCAATAAAACAGGGAAGGGCCCAAGTGCAGGGATTACATTGATTATCTAAATGATGGCAAAGTCCTTCCCTGAAACTGCATTCATTTGCTCAATACATAAAGATGAAAGAAATGAGACTAAGAGAAGTTTGCAAGAGTTCTCTTTCACTTTTCAATATTACTTTTAAAAATTGTCACATGGAATAAATCAGACTCACATTTTAAATATCATATTGTCTCTCTAGTATAAAAAATAATAAAAAACTGAAAGGGTAATAAGGTCCAAAATGTATAGTAGATACTGTGATAAAGAAGGGGAAAGAAAGTGCTCTAAAGGATATAACTGTATGTATAAGTGTGCAAGATAGATAAGATACTACTTTTTGTTAGTTTATCAAACAGAATGATTTGTACTGTCATTGATTGTCCACTTTTTAATGCTTTGATTTTGTGACTTGAGCAACTACTTCTAAAATAACAATATGTAATTTATTAACTAGTGATTTCTTACTTTTTTTTTGAAATTCTGTACTAGTTCTACTCTTTTTTCTGTTTTGCCTTTTTTCTCTAAATTAAAAAAAAATTGCCACATGGTAAAATAGTGAAGAATCAGTGATGCTGGGAAAGTGGACCAGCTTCTTGCTTTGTGTATGGTTTCTCCTTGAACTACAATTTGGGGTAAGTGAAGTTAGGGGGTTGTCTTTTGGTGTGTATTTCTACGAATTTCAATATACATAGAACTTCATTTATCTACTACCACCACTGAAATGCAGAACAGTGCCATTACTCCATAAAACTCGCTCGTGCTGCTCCCGTGTAGCTATGTCCTCTCACTCCTCAACCTGTAACCTCTGGCAACTGCTGATGTGTGTTCAATCACTATCATTTTGCCTTTTCAAGAACTCCCTTTTGATAATTCCCTAAATCACCTTTGCTTAATTTTTTAATAGGGGCGTCTGAATACTTACTTGTCTGTGCACAAGAAATTTCAATGTCGACTGACTTTCTACTCTATTGTGACTGTTTTGTTGTTTAACTGTTGCTAACATTTATAAGCACTTACTGTGCCTCAGAGACTTGCACTAAGCTCTTCATATGCATTATCTCACTGAATCTCACAGTGGTCTCAAATACTATCTTGATTTTACAAATACGGGAACTGAAGATCAGACAAGTTAAGGAACTTGCCCAGCTCATCACAGATAACAAATGATTGAAACCCAGGCCCAATATAGCTCCATTTGATTCTAAATTCTTAAACATTTACAATTAGCAATCAAATGGAGGAGATTATAACTAGAGAGGTGGTGCACTGAGAGAGGCAGGCAGCAGTGCCAATTTGGGACCATATGGTTTTTAAAAATGTTTGCAAATGTGTGTAATGCTGGAGAATCACCTGGGTCACCTGACTTCTCAACCTCTGCCTTCACCTATCTGTCTTCCTTCACCAGTCACATATGGTCTCTGCTATCCCAGGTGGTGCCTGCCTGCTGTAGGATGATTTGAATCCCCTTGCACATTTAGCAAAAGCCATCACTTATATCACAGCCCTATCTCAGAATACAACATCTGAGCCAGGAAGGGGCTGGGCCACCTGCTGGTTTCTACTTAGTCTCAGTTCCCTAACGTGCTTTCTGACCTCAATTTCTCTCCTTGGTTGCTTGCAACACCTGCTGAAAAAGTTTCTAGGACACAGCCACCTGGTCTGTGTGCTGGTGGTGGCAGGTGCATTCTTGCTGATATGTGGTAAGACATGAGTATTATGTGATTGGCATGATGCTTAGCAATGTAAGAAGAAAGCCCAGCCCCACAAGGCTGGCAACACTGTGGAGGGGGATACAGTGAAAAGCAGGAGGAAAGGAAAGATGGAAAAGTTTGTGAGGATAAATGATGCTGGGAAAGTGGAGCAGATTCTTGCTTTGCATATGGCTTTTCTTTGAACCATTTGAGGAAGTGATGTTAGGGAGTCTTGTTCCAGAATCAACTCCTATCTCTGTAAGGATCTCAGAAGTCAAGTGCAAAGCAAACACACCCTGGGCAGAATCAGGTATCTGAAATATGGTGATAGGTGATTTGGAGGGAAACAAGATAAGCAAGAAGCCAGAGTACCAAGGATCATCACAGAGTGGCATTTGATTAACATGGGGGTGACAGAGGGCGTATAATTTAGAAAGTGTTGAGTCACTTCAATAACAATCACAGCTAACATTTATTGAGTGCTTAATAGGAGCCAGTGAAGAACTAATTGACATGAATCATCTCATTTATTCCTCACAACAACCCTCTGAGTAGGTACTACTATTATCTTCAATTTACAGATGGAGAATTGGATGCCCTGAAATGTAAGTGACTCATTCAAAGTACACAACTATTGAGGGAAAAATCAGGTTCTGAATTTGGATATTTCTCAAACCTAAACCTATGAATTCTTAGCTTCTCTGCTTTATTGACTGTCCTAATTCAGAAATATTACCAACGTGTAACAGAGTGAAGAGGAAAAGCGATCAACATTCAAGGAATTCAGAATCCTTTGGAAGCCTTGCAAAGTTGCTTTGGCTTCACTGCATTATGGGGAAGGAATAAGAACCAGTGGGATTTATAGTATGAGAGGCCCTCTAGACTGTTGATCTTACTTGTTGGCTTGAAATAATTGCATGCTGTAAAATCCTGCAGCCATTTCTCAAGTTTTGTTTTTACACAATCAGCTTGGGAGGGATTTAGACATGTAGGCACAATGGGCTAATTTTTCTCTCTCTTGGGTTGGCACCATAAGGTGTGACTATTGGTTCCACCCTGGCATACTGGCAGGCACAAGAGGCATCAGACCTCTTTGAGCCAACAAAAAGATCCTGATGAGCTTGTTTTTCAGATGAGCCTGGGTGAGAACAGAATTTGGGCTGAAAAACTCATGGACAGGAAGTTATATGAACTCTTTTAGAGTGCCAGGTTATCAGTGAGTCCTCTGAAACAGATGTTTTACAAAATGGTACCTGCCACAACAGGTTACTTATATCCTTTTAGGGGAGTACTTGATACTTAGTATTATTCTGGTTTGAACTCATGATAGAGCCAAGTTTAATAACAGTACATATCACTCTCTTATAAGGCCTATAACTCCTTCTGTGTTTTGTGGAATACCTCATGCATCTCAGGGCACAATAAACAGTCAAAATAATATTTACTATGATAGTGATCTTCCAAGTGCCTTTCATCTAAGACTCTCAAAGTATCTTGCAAACACTAATTAGTTAAGCCTCCTAGTGGCTTTCTGTTTTAACAATACATTTTCCCATTTTATAGAATTTTAAATTGAGACCCAGCAACCATAAGTGGCTTGCCCAGTCATAGTGACTTTAATGATAATGATGATACTTTGCATTTACTTGATGGATGTTTTCTAAGGTGATATAGTATGTTGTTGCAAAGATAGTTTCTACACCAGCCTGGAGCCAGGTGAGTGGCAAGTATTCCCAGGTATTGGCTACATTGCAAAAAATGAAGCAGAAAAGGCGAGTAATTTGGAAGAATTTAACTGAGGTTGCAAGTCCATTCCTCTGACTCTTAGAGCAGAGCATGGCATGCAGGGCATTCGTAGTTCTTGTGGGTGAGGGATGCATGGCTGCTTTCACACTTAAGGGAAAGATAGTTGTGTTTTTAGCAGTAGAAACATATTACAGAATGATGCCATATTTATATCTAACGATGGATTTGCTCATATCCCCATTGAGAGAGGCAAAGAGAAGACGTGCACATTCAAGAAAGGACAGCTCAGGAACTAGGGCTGGCAGGGTGAGGCGGCCAGCTCCACTCTTCTGCAGAATGTCTTTACTAACCCAAGCCCCACCTGAAAGCAGGGACCCTTAAAAGCTTGGTTCCATATTTCAGCCTCCTGACAGGCCTCAGTTCAGAACAGCTTGTCCAAGGGAATAGACATATCTCTGGCACCTTAGTCTGACATTACAAGTCTCTGCAGAAGAGCTCTAAGGACACCCAGTATTTAATGGCTTTCTCTTGCATATGACCAGCTCTCATCTCAACCTCCCATCCTAAAAGGGCCCTCTAGGTCCTCTAGGGCTCCAGAACTTGCTACCTTTTCTTAAACAGTCCCAGCAAAAACCCCAACAGAAGTATGCGCAGCTGATAAAAGGCTCACCTCCCCAGCGAGTAATGACACTGTTCTGAAAGGCAAGTCAGATTTTGCAGGAAGGGGTTGTTGAGTCTTAGGAATTCAAGGGGGATTTACTGATCCAGAGGTAAAGCTGTTTTCTCTATAAACAAGGCACTTTTGAGAAAAGCTTGCTCCCCACCCCCACTCTGCCTCAGCAGGCCTGTGGATTTCTGATTGATGACTAGGCCAGGGCTAATGGAGAGATGTAAGGAGAAGTGCCAAACCCTTTTCTGGAATGTGTTCACAGGCACAAGCACAAGGCAATAAAAAAAAAAAAATCTGCAGTGAAGAAATCACACAACATCTTGCTTCTTCCCGCTCTTACTTTTGAATGTCTGCCTACACTCATCCCTACCACATGGGAGCCTTCAAGGTTCAGCAAACCCAAGCAGAGTTGAACTCTCAGAGGGAAAACTTCAAAAACTTGTATGGAACACACTTCACAAGCCTCTTCCTCTGAGGAAGGGGTCCTATGCCAATCCACCCTCTGCTCCTCTTCTGAGCAGATTTGTGGGATCCTGATGCCAGTATCAAAGCTTGCTGTAGTCAAGACTTGAAAGAATACAGCTTTGATTTTCTAGGTATACCAACAATCCAAATCATAGTTTTCTGTGTCCACTTTGGTACACTGACTTCAGAGCTGACAGCACAAATAATCCTGCTGGGCCCACAGGGACCAGATCTTTCTCTTGAGATGTGCTCTTTAGGTGCATCCCACGTTAACCTCACACGTTAACCTCACCACCAAGTTGGACCAAGTCCTCAGGGTATGCTTGTGAGGCCAGACAGACTCACATTACCCAAACACAAAAGGAATGACTAGTAACCAGGTCTGTTTATATTCTAATTGCAGCCTCTGATGTGTATTTTATTTATCTTACAAAGTGAGATGCATTTTCAGAGCTCCTATATGAATGTGTTGTGTTTCATGGACCAGCCTTTGCTATCAATCAGTCCACCCACATAGACGCTTCCCTGCCCGTCAATCTCCGGAGTCATGCTTCCAACAGATTATGAATGAGTGTTGCCATAATAATGCTTTACAACTAGGGGTAAAAAGACAGCTTTGGGTAAAATTCAAACAATCCTTGACATTTGGAAACTTTTGAGAGATCTTAAAAACAACCAGTAGTTGGATTTGTTTTCTCTCTTTATCTCACACCCTGGGGGGTTCCCTACATACTGGTTTGACTTCCAAAGCAACAGGAGTCAAAGACCAAAACCCTAATCTAAACACCTGCCCTTGTTCTGCTACTGCTGGACAAGAAGTAAGAACCTAGGAAACTTTAGCAGTTTCAAGGAAAACTCTAACAGATTAGATAGGCTCAGGATTCTGCCTACTTCACTAATGTGATTACTGCTCAAAGAAACTTAGCTCCGGGGAATCACTGGTGGCGATCTAAATGTGACTCAAAGAAGACTCTTCCCTGACTCCCGGCCCACACACACCAAGTGGACTTATATGAATCAGTAAGCTCTTTCTTACCCCATCCATGTGGATTCTGATGTTGGGCACCAGCCGGAAAGGGCTGGCCTGCACACTTCTAGGGCTGGTCCTGCTTTTCCTGCTGTCCTGCGAGGTCAGCACTCCAGGCCTGCGGAAGGATCCCCCTCTCCCAGAGCTCTGTCCGGAGCGCACGCCATCCAGCAGGCGCACCAGCAGCAGGTTGGCCGGCAGTGCATCTATGCTGCAAAACACCAGGGTCCTGCATTCGGGGCACCTCAGCTCCTTGTGGGCCTTGAAAATCCTCTGAAGACATGGTTTGCAGAAGGTGTGCTGGCAAGGGAGGACTTTGGCTGTGACATCAAGCTTTTCGAAGCACACGGGGCACTCCAGAAGATCAAGTAACGTTAGATCATCCATTTTATTTTAAAACTCTAGTCCCGACCTGGAGGAGCGGGTTCCACATTGTAGAGGCATTTGAGCCCAGGGCCACAGCCAGTGTCTGGAGAGAGTCAGAATTCCTGCCTGTTTGGAGGAGAAAGAAAGGAAAGAAAATATGTGACTGCTCTGGGAGGTATATCCCACCTACATTGAGGCAGTGTCTCATAAGGCAGTTTGTAAGTACTTCATTCTGGAACCCAAGTTTCAAATGACTCATTCTGATTCAGTGCTAGCAGGTATAAGACTCAACTCATGCCTGCTGCAAGGATCAGAGGGAACATTCAGCACAGTGACTGATAACTCACTGCCTCTGCCTGGACGGCGAGAGCAGGGTGACAAAACTGGCCTGTCCCTTGTCTACCAGCTGCAGCTGGAAGGAGTCCTTTTTACCCCTGCCTGGGGAGAGTACTCAGCTCGACCCTCCTAATTCTCAAATCAAAGCCCACGCAGAATGTAATTTCTGTAACACTCTCTAGCTTTTCTCCTTAAGTTTGTCTGCTATCTATATCACACACAGATTAAGTTTAAATGAGCTTATCTGAAATGTGTGCAGATGTAGAATCAAGCCCTTTACAATATGTCTTCCTCTACTACTTTGTTATAGTAATATACTAGAAACACTCTTACTAGAAACCCATTTTCAAAAATGTTTTGCCTTAATTATAGGCCAGGGTATTTGAAAGCTTTGAATCTCTCTCTCTGTCTTTCTCTGTTTCTGTTTCTGTCTCTGGCTCTCTCTGTCTCTGTGTCTCTCTCTGTCTCTGTCTCTCTCTCTTTCCCCCTTCCCCTGATTATCTTAGCCTCAGAGACAATCTTCCTCCCACAAGGTAAAGTCGTGCAGCCTATTTAGTTGCTTTGACACTTGCTCTCAGTTTCAACCGAGGCTGATAGGAATTTCCTACTGGGGTGGCATCTGTAAAAACCCGGCTTAAGCAGTGTGTAAAGCAGGAAGAGCGCATGGTCTGAAATCGATCCTTGTTTCAGAAAGTTTCCTTTTATGTGTCCCAAGCCCAGACTCCACTTAGAAAAGTCTCCTGGGGGGAAGTCAGGTGGCCCTCACAAGTGCCACAGCTTGGGTGACCCGATGAAGCCAGGAGGGAGGTTTGACAGGCCAGCCAGTGAGCCCTCGGGTGAGCAGGGCAGACGCGACACAGGAGGAGAGAGATGGCGCCTCGCCCTCCTAAGAGTCCTCGCCAAGGAAGTCAGCGCCAGCAGGCTGGGGAGGCGCGGGCTACTAACCTGGTGCCTGGAACCCCCGCGAGCTCAGCTCAGCGCGGCTCCGCTGGGTCTTCGGCTCGGCAGGGCGCGCTCCTCCAGCTGGGTCCTTTTCCAGAGTGCAGCCACCGCTGCCTTCAAAACTTTAACCACGCCGCCGCCGAGTCCCACTCTTTTCAAGGGCTCGGCTTACCCAGCCCTGTTAACACCTTCACTGCCGGCCGCAGCCTGCTGCCACTGGTTCTCTCCTGCTGATCTTTCCTGTGTGACACTGAGTCAGGTGCTGAGAAAAGGTTGTCAGAGGCAAAGTACGCGGTCAGTCCCTAAGGCTAAGAATTTACAAAGTTCGTATTTCCGTTTTTCCCATGTTCCTCCTACCTAAGAAGTTGAAGCCTGCCCATTTAGAGACGTGTCAAAATGATTGTGTTTATTTTAAAAGTTTTAAAGGATAAGCCAGCCACTTAGGAAGCGCTGCTCCTTAAAATGATGGTTGGTCCCTGAATTTAGAAGTGAAAAGAACTGTGGTGATCTTTTGGCTCAGTCTCCCACCCCGCAAAAAAATAAAAAGTACTGCGTGCATGTCATACTTGAAAAATCAAAGCAAAGAAGGGTTCTTCTTTTTTTAAAAAAGGAAAACTAATACCCCTGCTCTCCTTTTGCCTGTTACCCACTTTGGTTATTTTGTATCCCCAAATGAAGCCTCATACATTCATTTTTTATTTACCAAGAATATATCTAATGTAAGATTGCAAAGGTATCCAGTTGAGTAAGTAGATAATAATTCTACCAGGTTACCCTGATTTGTATCGAGCACTGTGGTAAATACCACACCTGTGTTAACGTGCTTACTCTTTCAGGATGAGTTCTTTACCTTCACTGTGCAGATAAAAAAACAGAGACATGCAAAGTAAATAGATCATCCCAGGAGACACAGCTAGCAGAAAGCAGGATGTCTGTGCTCTTAACTATTGTGTCATTATTAGAGTCACTATTAGAGTGACAGATCTTTAAGATGAGAAGAGATAGTTTAAGGAAGCTAAACCTCATTTTTTTTTTTTTTGAGACAGAGTCTATGTAGTTCAGGTTGGGTTTGAATTTACTATGTAGCCCCAGCTGACCCAGAAGTAGTAAGGGATCTTCCTGCCTCAGCTTCCTGAGTGCTGGGATTACAGGCATGCACCACCATGCCTAGCCTAAACCTCATCTAGGATGGCAAGAAGTGAAAAGATAATGACCCAGACTGGCCAATCAGCTTTTCTTTGCAGATGAGGCTTCTATGCCCAGAGAGATCAAGAGATTCTTTGAAGTTGCCCAATGAGTTAAGGACAGAATTAAAACTATAACCTGGATGTTCTTTTCTTTAAAAATGTGATTTTCCATCCTATCCTAAAGATAATAATTCTTCAGTATGTGGACGGCACTTAGAGGTTCATGAGAAAATCTTAAAAGGTAACCTGAAAAGACTGATGTTTTTTAAAAGTTTTTCCATGTCAGAATTGAACAACGAAACATGCATGAAGCTCCAAACAAGGACAACTTTCAGAAAGAGATATTGAAGTTGTCTCTGTTCTGAGTACTGAGTCCTAATTTTTGTGTGCATTGATTTCAGAAACTACTCTTGACTCTTTTAATCTCCCCTTTGAGCTTCAACATCACATCTCGTTTTGCTTTCCTGTCTCCTTCATTTAATTTCCACCATGATTCTGTGTCCATAAGGAAGTCCCTGGTGGTTGAGAGTCTCCTTCCTCTCTTTTCCTCTTAGTAAACCTGGGTCTCCTGTGTAAGATGCCCTGCAGTTCTCCTCCATCTAGAAAGGGGCTCTCCGGGGCTAGACCTTCTGCTGTAAGAGCTGGGCAACATGTTCCCTTCTTCCTTCACTTATCCCCTACACTCATTTTTCATTATCTGTACAGATTAGTGAGTTTCATTTGGTGAAATCATACATCCACGTAATATACTTTGCCTTGCCTTGCCTGTTTTGGAGGAGCAGTTTTGATGAATATAATATATATTTTGCTACTACCCATCCCCCTTGCCTGTTCCCACTTGTTTTCAAATACACATGTCTCCTTGATATACCCGCATATGCACCTACATGTGTACATAAGGACATACACCAGTCTCCAGTACATTACTCCTTCCTAGCATACATGGCATTGGGGATCAAACCAATCCAGTTGTGCTGCTAAGATGGCACTGGTGGTGGAGATGATCTTTTAGCATCTTTCACATCTCACTTGTAGGTGACATATGAGTTCTGAGGAAACATTTCCTTTGGAAGAATTGGAAGAAGAGGGAGAATTTTAAATGAGGATTTCATCCCAGCTTGCTTACATGCTATGTTGGCACCAACTCAGATGTACACCTAGTCCATAAAAACAGACAGAAAGGTGAACTCTGCATGCTTCGCCAGACTTGAGGCCCCCTCCACTGCACACACCCCATCAACATCCGTGTTTACATTTGAGAAGTCAGGCAGTGGTTGCAGGCAGAGCTTTTAATACTTGTGTAATATTTATGAGTTTCTGCTGCTTGTGTTTACATATTAATTTATTTTCAAAAGCAAAATAGAAAAAAGGTTAGAAATGATACAGAATTTCAAAAAAAGAAAAAAGTAGGGAATTAACACTAGTTAACTTATTTATTAATTTATTTTTATTTATTTTTGTGGTGCTGAAGATTGAACCCACAGCCTTTGCATTGAGCTACATCCCAGCCCTTTTTCATTTTTTGAAACAGCATCTTGCTAAGTTGCTCAAACTGTGTTCAAAGTTACAATCTTCTTGCCTCAGCCTCTCAGAGTACTGAGACTGCAAGTATGTGCCACCACACTTAGTTTATATCTCAGTCTATGCTTAAATATTAGCAAATCCAATTACATTGTTCCTCTGTTCTAAATACTTTAATAGGTTTCTAGTGACTTAGGATAAAATCCAAATCTTTTTTCTGACCATCTTGACCCTCTGTGATCTGGTTTCTCTGGATTCACATTTTCCCCTCACTCACTGCACTACAGACCAGTGGCTTTCCACCCCCTCCACTCTTAAGAAAATTGGAGTTTTTCTGCCTCCTTCCTTTCTTCCTCTTCCTCTGTCCCTAGTTACAGTCCTCTTACTCACTTTGCTGCTTTCACCTTCATCTTTGCAAATGTGAGCTTAAATGTCTCTCTTTCAGGAAGTCTTCCTTAATTTTCATGAGTAGAAAGTTTGTCATCCCACACTTCTCCTTCATAACAGTATCATAATTGTGATTCAGTACTTGTCATATAATGATTTATGCAATGCCCAGCTCTCTCAACTAGGGCATAAGACAACATGGCTCTTGTTCTCATATTTTACATGATGAGTGGTATGTAGCTGATGCTTAGTAAATGCCCATAGAATGAGCTTATGAATGGAAGACTGAATGAATTATGTTCTTAACATATCTGTGTTTGAGCAGATGTACATCAAACTGTTGAGAATGGTTTCATACAGAGACATGTCTGTAGTACCACTTTGAATGTTTTCAGTCCCAACTCCTAATCTAAGAAGTTTTACAGATTTGGGTAGATGCTACCTAGCTGTGTGTCTCTTCAAGCTCCTCAAGCTCGTCCAGGCGATTCCATACATCTCTTGCTTCCTGCTCCAGCTTCTCTGATATTGACACCTGGGTAAACTTTGGAAACTTGCTGCCCACTTGGAGTGGCATTATCTAGAAGTGTGAATCATGAACTGGTTGATAGGCAGAGCGTGGATCCATACTGGTCATGAGACTTATTATTTTTGAGACTGAGTTTTATTATACAGCCCAGGCTGGCCTTAAACCAATGGAGATCATTCTGCTTTAGCTTCCCAAATTCTAGGATTACAGGTGTGTGACATCATGTCCAGCTGACTAGTCATGAAATTTTGTAAGCTCTTCAGAATGTCCTGAGAAATGACCACTATTCATTTATTGGGTGGTAGACATGATACTTCAACCTTTTATCAGTTCTTCATTCTTTTAATCTCCTGATCCTAACTCCTGATTCCTAATAAATAACTTCAAGGGAACTAAACTTTTCTCAGACAAAGAGAGTGGCTTTTGAATTTGAAATCACAAGTATGCTGATAATTTTTGTTGATCAAATTTACTATTTATTGGAATTGAGGTGTGCTATTTTAGAGGTGAGGTATTTTTGTTTTGTCTTAGCCCTTTGGTACACTCAGAAATCTCTGCCATACAGTTAATCATTAATAAGCCTATCCTAATTCCTCAAAGGAGTTCAGGTGGTTGGAAATCTAAAGTGTTAGAGGTTAAGGGTCATGAAACTACTCTGGATTTTCACTGTACTC
This sequence comes from Hydrochoerus hydrochaeris, assembly GCA_004027455.1. Classification (NCBI taxonomy): domain Eukaryota; kingdom Metazoa; phylum Chordata; class Mammalia; order Rodentia; family Hydrochaeridae; genus Hydrochoerus; species Hydrochoerus hydrochaeris. The sequence goes on along the minus strand of PVLA01003638.1, from coordinate 117,726 downwards.
TCAGTAAAAGCCTTGTGTCTTGGTTACTTTTCTTATTTCTGAGACAAAATACCCAACACCCAAAGTTGAAGGAGGAAAAGTTTATTTAGCTCACAGTTTGTAGAAGTTTGAGTCCATAATTGGCTGGCTCCAAGGCAGGGTAGCAAGATAGAAGGACATCACAGAGGAGAAACAGTTCATCACAGACAGAAGAAAGAAGGCAGATGGCACCAAGCAAGTGAGCTACCAGCATCAAACCATGATCACAGCTCGTTCTGTACCTCATATTTTACTCAGGCTCACATCCTTAATCCTAGCATTACATCATGAATCAATCCCTAGATCCAGCCACCTCTGAAAAGCCTCATCTATGACCACATGAGGTTTTGGGAGAACATCTAAATACAAGCCATAACAACTTGGTTTGTATTTCTTTGTTGTATTTGGATATATATTTTAAATATTTAAATAGAGTGATGTGGTCTGTTCCAGGGTATTGAATTTGTCCCTGAGATACTGGGAAACCTTTGGGAATATTTAAAGAGAGGAATAATTGGAGGAATATGGGCACCTTTCCAACAGTAGAAATGTGAAAGAAAGCAGAATGGCAGAGCCTGGATGGCTATTAGAATACTATCTTTTTTTTAAAGAATGCAGCTCTGGAATGAAGTTAAGTGAGAGATTTCCTCTGCAATCAGGGGGAGGTATGTAGGTTAGGCGGGTACTTTAGGGTATTCCCATGTAATCACTAGATCCACAGTAAAGTGATCCAAAATAAAGAGCTGTTCTGAATTTTTTAGAGAAAAATTATTGACCTTAATGAGAAACAGTTTGAATTAGCAAACAAGAGTAAAGCCTTAGAGTCCAGTAGATCTGATGTGAATTGCAGCTCTGCCGGTTACTAGACAAATCACTTGAGGAAATTACTCCATTCCTATCTTCTTTGGATCCTTCATGTAAAAAAGAAAGCTTATAATAGAATCCCACTGGATTTTTCTGAGAAGTTAATTGAGATGATGTATACAAAAATGTTTAATAGCTATAGAACATTTCTTTCTTTAGTTTTGTAAACAGATCTCATAAAAAGTAAAAAGCCAGAGGGTTCCCACTCAAACCCAAACTAAACCCAAGGAAGAACATGCTGGTACATGGGGATGGTCAGTAGAGTGTACTTTATTGATCAAAATTCACAAATGCAATAAATCCATAACCACAGTCCTTTGTACTCCTTGTGTGCCTTTTGCCATAGTCATATGCTTTTTAAAAAGTCAAAACCCTTTAAGGTGAAATAATTTATTTTAAAAGGAAATTAAAAAAATATACTTCTGGAAATAAGAAACCACTTTCATTTGGTGCAATTTGAGGATGAGTGTAAATGTACATTTAATTAAAGCAGCAACATGATATTGAATTCCAGTTCAATTCTGTTACCTGCTTGGATTTAAACTTGAGACCTGAGAAATTAAAAAAAGTTAGAAAGTGTTAGAGAAGCATTAAGAGCTATCCCTAAAAGAGATTTTCCTCACCATATGATCTGAGGAGTGGCAGAAAAAGAATAGCTTTCTAACTGTGAGACTCAGAAGAGTTAATTCATTTCCTTTTAGGTCCCCCAGGTTTTGGAAATGCTAGTGTATTGTAAAGGAACTAAAAGGAATGTGAAGAAATAAGAGGAAAGCTACCCATTTTCTGTATAATAAACAGTGGCTTACTATCTTTGTATCTGGTGAGAGTCTTTTTAGTGAAAGAGAATGCATAGAAAGTATCACAGAAGATTAGAAGAAAGTTCTAAAGAGAGCTTTGTGAGTGGAGAAAGTAGGAAAGTGGTAGGAATGCATTTTTACCGTTGTCTTACCACTGCAAAATAAGTTATCTGATAAAAATTTGAGTCATATTTGTACTGCAGTTAATTGTATTGTGCTAATGTTAGTTTTCTCTTTTTTAATAACATATTTTAGTTATATAAGATGCTACTATTAGGAAAAGGTGGATGAAGGGGACCAAGAAACTTGTCTGTGCCATTCTTGGAACATCTTGTGAGTTTATAATTATTTAGAAGTTTAAAAATTTAGTATATAGCCAGTGCTATATAACTATGTCCCTTGATCCTGAAGAATAACTCTAGAAATTTATCCTAATGTAACAGGTACCCAAGTATGTTCTTTACAGCATTACTTTTTATGTAGTAAAAAAGTTAAAAAACAGTTTGAATGTGTAGCAGTAGGAAAATGGCTAATAAGGTACAATATGGGAATACTACACAACTATTAAAAAAATAGAGAAATGCATATTTAATAATGTGAAGGCCATGCCCATCAACTGAGGAATGGATAAAAAAGATGCAGTATTTTTTTAAGTCTTTTAAAAAATTTATTTAAAGAGAAAAAAACAGCAAGAAGGTAGAAATAATACATAATTTTTAAAAAACAGTAATAAATCACTAGTTGATGATTACATATTGTCCTCTTAGAAGTAGTTGTTCAAGTTACAAAAGTAAAGCCTACAAAGTGGACATTCAAACAGTGAGACTGCAAAGTTCTGTTCACCTATCCAACAGAAACTTAGTAATATGGTTATCAATCCTATACACTTAAACATACATGCAGTTATATCCTTTAGAGCACTTTCTTTTCCTCTCTTTTTTACAATAACAATTGCATACTTTGGGTTTTATTATGCCTATATTTCTTACTACTTTTTAAACTAGAGACACAATGTGATATTTATAAATATGATTCTTATTTATTTCACTTATGAGAATTGGCTCAAGTTGCCTCCATTTGCCTATGAAGGCCTCAAGACCATCTTTTTTATAGCTGAGTAATATTCCATTGCATAAAAACACCACATCCTGTGGCCTTTATACAATGGAGTACTACTCAACCATAAAGAATGATAAACTTTTATAGGTAAACAGATGTAACTAGAAACCATACGCATAAATGAAATAAATCAGACCTGCATGTGTAAACATTGTATTGTCTTGCTAGTATAAAAAACTGAAAGAGTAAATAAGATCCAAAAGTTACAATAGATAAAGGGGAAAGAAAAGGAAACTACATTGTTTGAGCAATCTTGCATGCCTGTATCTGGTAACCTGAGCAAGTATTTTGAAGATAACAATATGCAATAAGCAACCATTGTTAAATTCCTATTGTCTTGTTTTGAAATCCTATATTGCTATTGTTTTTTCTTAATGTTGTTATTTTGCTTTTGTTGTTATTTTTTGATTGTTTCTGTCTTGATTTTTCTGTTTTTATTTATTTATTTATTTTGTATTGGTACCGGGGATTGAACTCATGACTGCGTGCTTGCAAGGCAGGCATTTATGCTGCTGAGCTAAATCCCCAGCCCCTGTTTTTTCTTTTTAAAATAAAAAATTAATATGCAGGCCATTTATGATTAAATTAATATAGAACTTGTAACTTACCTAAGTCCGATTTATTTAAGAGACACACAGGTACATAATATTGGGAAGAGGTGTGACAGTAATGGTTGTTTCTGGGTGCTGGAGTTATTGGTTAACTTACTTTTTTCATTTTGTTTATACATGTTTGTAATTTCTCTACAATTAACATGTATTGCTAATGTAAGACTTTAAAAATGATAAAATTAGCTTAAGTATTACAGATTTACTAAAACAGAGAATTAAATCTTACAATCCTCATAGCCAGTGATTACAATTGATAAAATAGCCAATAAAAAAATAAATTTCCAATTCTGAAACTGCTGAGAGTAAATGTTAATCCATAATGGATACTGTGGTTGCAAAAGAAAAAGGCTGTGATTAGTCATTTCTTTCCAAACTGGTCTTCCTTCTCTTTTCTTTAATGTTTCCTTCCTGATGAACTCAGAAAACAGAACCAAAACCACAAACAGGATGCAACCTTAATTCTCATTAAACCCAGATCAAGTCTGTGCAAAAGCTGACAATTTTTCTAGGCTATTGGGTAATCACAGTCTTGTACTTTAGCTCTCATAGGTGAAAAAAACTGCAAAACTCAGTAATTCCTCAGATGCTTTGGTCACTCCTTGATGTCTTTCTTCAGAGTCAGGTCTACTAGGACAATATGAAATACATGAGAAATAAATGTTTCTTTTTTTAAAAAAAATAGAATTATTTTTCCACAAATGAATGTAAATAATATTTTCCAATCAAGAGGACATCTTTGTGCAGAGCTCTGAAATAGAAAGTTATATATTAATTATGTGATGTTATATGTCATTTCCTCATCATTGTAGGCTATCTCATTCACACATCTCCGTCTTGTGGTGTGGGAACCATGTGTGTATTGGTCATTTGTGGCTGACACAAGTAAGTGCTTAATAAATATTTGATGAGTGGTGAGGATGACTTATCTGCATTTGGAATTCTCAACTGAATTCCTGAGGCAAAAGCTTGGGGCTTGGAATCTGGAGACATTTTGGAGACTCTGGAGACTCCGCTTTAGCACTCACAGCTTTGTGACCTTGTGCGGTTAATACCTCTGAACCTAATATGTAAAAATGTGACCAATAGTATATACATCTTAGGCTTGTTTCAAGGAATAAATTTCCTAGTATGTATTGGTAACACTTAGAATAATGTCCTGCTGTACAGAAGATGTTCAAAGGATATTAGTTTATGGTATCTTCATTTTTCTTTCTTTTTATTTTATTTTATAGAGAATAAAACCCAACAAAACAAAACAGAATAAAGCCAATCAAAGCAAAGCAGCAAAAGTGGTATAGAACTTTAAAACAGGATAATAGGAAATCAACAATAGTTACCATAATATATCTTGCTATCTTTACAATGCTTGTCCATACCATCAAACATATCAAAATCAAATGAAACAAAACAAAATAAAACCAACCAAAACATAACATTGAATAAAACAAAATGGTAAATCAGAACAAAACAAAACAGTGAGAACAATACTTCACATTTTCTTCAAAGTCATTGCTCATATTACCAGATGCATGTATAAAACAAAACAGTAAATTGGAACAAAACATTGGATTTCGAAAACAAGACATGAGGAAATCCTTTACAACTGACATAATGCACAGTGCCATCCTCCAACTAGATGCCCAGACCACCAACCCCAAGCCTTCAGAATCAACAAACAATACAAGCATCAAGCTATTCCTTTCACTTCAGTTGCTATCATCTGGCTGAGTCCTCTAAATCAGGGGTGGTTGTGCAGGGAATGCTTTTCTGGTTTTTTAGCTTTTTTAGGAAGGCACAGTTTCTCTTCTGGCTGAGGCTCTTACCCATCAGCATGGCAGAGTCTGCTTTATGGGAAGGCTTGGTTTGTCTTCTGGTTGAGACTGTCTTCCAACAGCATTGCGAAGCCTGATTCACGAGAAGGCTTGGTTTCTCTTCTGGCTGAGGCTCTTACTGATCAGCGTAGTGGGGCTAGCTTCATGGAACACATGGTTTTTCTTCTGGCTGAGTCTCTTACCCATCAGCATGGCGGAGCTTGCTTCACGAGAAGGTGTGGTTTCTCTTCTCTTTATCACTTTCTGACATTGTTTGTAACTTACAACAGTGGTTAAGAGCAGATTCTCTGGATTAGATGGCCTGTGCTATCTTGTTAACAGGAGTGTGACATAGAGCAAGCCACTTGAATGCTCTGTATTTGGTTTTCTCAACTGAGAAAGATGGGATGGTAATAATAGCATTCACCTCCTGGGATTATTGTGAACATACATTGAAGAGATGCTTATAAAATCCTTCAAAGAGACTGACACAGAATAAGCACTCAGTCTAGATTAGCCATTATCCCATTGCCAGGCCTCTTATTATCTATCATGTTGCATCTAAAGTACAGTTTCAAACTGAGCTCAACTCCTGCTTCTTTTCCTGAAGGAGTTTTTCCTTCTGATTTGGCCGTTTGATAACTATAACTCACAAAGTAGCTGCCTAGAGGCTTATGTGGTTCTGGGCAGCACCTTGTAGAACTTTAAGAGGGGTGGAGTGGTTATTATGCTAGAATAGATAATAACAATCAACATTATTTTGTGCCAGATTCTGTGCACAGAGCACAACCTTGTTATTATCCCCATCTTACAGATGAGGAAACAGATCCTTAGAGAGCTTATGTTTTGCCTCACCTGGTGTCCAAGGAACCCATGATTTAGTCCCAAGCAGTTTGTCCTATTAACCTTCATGTCATCCATTTACTGTCTTTGTGATATTTAAGAAGAGGCCACCTAAATCTCTGTTATTCCAATATTGATCCTAGACTTTTATTTTTAATTCCCTTCATTAAAGTTCAAACCTTGGGAACATAAATAGCAGTGGAAAGGGAAATAAACCAGAAACAGAAGGTAGCAGAGTATAGAAGGAAGTTCTTTCTGTGTGAAAACAATGAAAAAAATACCAACAAATTAAAGAATTATGAATACATTTGAGTGAAAATTCTTTTGGTTTTCAATAACAAATACAGATTCCTATAGAGATAACTAGAACTATCTCTTTTTGTTTTCATGCCTAATTAATGACTATGAATTAATTTCTTAACTAGAATTTCAAAATGTATTTGCCTTGCTTGATCTGGTTGTTCCAACTTCAGTTATTCCTCGCCCCTACTTGGGGCTAACCATGGCTTGGTTTCTAAACCTTCAGCATTTTGACCTTACCTATTAAAATTTTTCAGTGTATATTCTCTTTTCTTTAGTAATTCTACATCTGTCAGTTCATCCAAGAAAAATGCTCACAAAGACATTTATGCAAAATAACCACTGTCATATTGTTTATAGTTGAAAATAGAGCTAATGTAAATACATCAGGAAAGAATTGATTACATCAGGAAAGGATTGATTACATTAGGAAAGGATTGATAATGTAATCATACAAAGGAATGCTGTCTATGGGTAGAGCTGTCTAAATAGACATGTATATAATGGAAAAGGGAAGACTGTAGGCAGTGTTCATTATACTTAGAATGTTATAGAATTTTTTAGTAAGGATCTGTCTCAGTGATTGCAAACCCCAGTGCATATGGGAGTGAAACTGAGTTGGTCTGTGGGCCAGGAAGGGACTATGACACTGTGTTAGTTACTTTTCTCTTATTGCTGAGACAAAATACCTGATGCCCAAAATTAAGGAAGGAAAGGTTTATTTAGCTCACTGTTTGTGGAGGCTTCAGTCTGTAGTCAGCTGGCTCCAAGGCCGAGTGGCACATGGTCTACCATGTGCAACAGTTCATGCTAGTGGGAGACAGCAAAAGCAACAAGAACAAAAAGGAGGAGCAGGTGAGAAGACTTTTTCTGTCCCTTATATTGTATGTATGCTACGTACCCTAAGGCAGGTGTGGCACTCATGCCATAGTCCCAGCATTGGACCATGAATCAGTCACAAACTCTTTGCCTGCCCCCATGACTGTACGAGGCTTTGCAGGGGACATTCAGACACAAACCATAACAACAACCTAGTGAACACACCTCATGTTAAACATCTGGTCAGCTGTAGTTAATCATTGCTTTTTGGATTTTCTGTGAAAAGGCAGAAACCATAGTATTTTTCATGCTGGGTTGTGATCTGTTTACTTCTCATTCACCTCCAAAACTAGGAGCTCCTTTCAGGTACATCAGTTGTGGGAAAACTTAATTTTTATTTCATGGCAACTAATAGAAATATTCTAAATCATATGTCATATGCAGTCATTTGTGGGTTGGCTTTGTCTTGCAGGCTCATTGCATCATATCAAACCTTTAAAATACTCTCAGCATTGGCTATCTCTGAAGAATCAGATTAGGGACCAATATTAGGGAATAATCTTTCCCTGCCTCCTTGATGTATGCTTTATGTTTGAGTTTTCTGCAATGTATCTCCTATTTTTTATTTTTAAAATTTTAATGTAATACATGTAAATATTAATAAAGAAAATAAAGCACTTTTCTCACCTCTATAAGAGGAACAAAATTTCATAACAAAATAATTAGAAGAAACCAGTAGTTAATATGCCATGTACCATAATCTTAAAAGAATGATCTAGCTGGGGATTTAGGTCAGCGCTGTAAGCTCCTGCCTGGTAAGCATGAGGTCGTGAGTTCAATCCTCAGTACAAAAAAAAAAAAATTATCTAAATGGAAATGTTACTAAGAGTATGTCATAAACAAAAAGGACTCTCTCTTACAAAAAAAAAAATCCCAAATAACAGCACCAAACTATTTTTTTCAGTGAACTGAGAGAAACTAGTAGTACAAATGAAATGAATTTGTGTATATATTGATAAATTTTGAAACAATGGAATAGAGGATTTGGGAAATTATTTGAACTTTTCCCCACTTTCTCTATCTTCTATTTTGCTCTTTATTTGTATGTGTATGTATTCTGAATTTCTTATATGAGACAAACTATATATTTAACTCCCCCCCATAAAAGATACTTACACTGAACCAAACTAAGTTCCCAGATAATTTCAGAGTGAAACTAATTCTTGGAGTATGGCCTAGATTTGGTTTTGCTAACAATATCAAGAGTTTGGTGGATACTGCCACTGCTTGGTTCATCTAGACATTGAAAGTAGGCTCATCTACACAATACTTTGGACCAAGATTTCTCTGCCTTTGACATCTTTCTGACCATGTTGGACCATTGCAGTGCCTTGGAGTGGAAGCACCTTTGTAAGGGTATTAGGAGGGAACAGTCACGTCCTACATTTCCTTGGTGTACCTGGGGCCTACAATAAAAATGAATATCAAGCGATCATCTTTCCTTCTTCCATTAATTCCCTTATTCGGTGTTTACTATGTGCCTGGGCCTGGGTGGGACCTGATGAATTACCGTCATGGAGCTCCTACTTTTGGAGGTGACACTGAAATAAATACACTTTCATGAACCCATGTGAAAAGTAGTGTGATGAGGGTCAGCAATGGAAATCCTCTAGAGGTCAGGAAAGATTCAGTTAAAGAAAAGGCAAGTGGGCCGAGTTTTGAGGGATGAGTAGACATTATGCTGGTGAAGAAAAGAGAGTATTTAAGACAGAGATCTCAACATCTTCAAAGGCACGAGGATGGGAGGCCATGATACCTTCCAGGAACTGTCTTTGCACTGCCTAATCTGGGCGGAGGATGTGCAACAAGTGTGTCTGATTTTGGGATTGGAGTGTGAGCAGCTACCTGATCACAAAGGGCTTGGGAAAGCCACCTGGGCTCTGTCCTGAAAGCAAATGAAAGTCAATCATGAGTTTTAAGCTGGGAAGTGACATAGATTGCCTTTAGATTTAGGGACTGTTTATATGTATGTATGTTAACAGTATTTTCATTTGGAATTTTCACCTTATGCCTCTTTACAACTATGAATCAAGGAATAAAAATATTGTGCCTTTAGGGGAAAACAATTAGCAAATTACTTAAAAAAAATAAAATCTACAAAATGGTAACCGGCAAACTGTAGTTAATGTAAGAATGTATCCAAATTTGTACCTTTCTGTGTTGTTTGACTAATGACACTTCATAGCATGTTATACAAAACCTGTAAGCCAATTAAACCATTGATTTGGAAGGTTACTGATAAATCCCCAGCCAGTTTCGAGGGTGTGTAAATGTTCTGTGTGGAAAGCTGGCTAAAGGCATCCATAACATTAAGATAATCCTCACTGAATATTGCCAGGGCTCCAGTTGGCAACTTGTGCAGTTCCTGGCATCATTACTGACTAAAGGCTTTGCTTCCACAGAAAGGTAGGTGAATACTCAGCTAACAGGAAGAGAATCAACATGTTCTGTTTGGTAAGAACATGTTTTCTTCTGACTCACACAGAAAGAGGGGAAAATGGCTGGTGGCTCTGGAGAGGAGGGAGGGAGGAGCAGACCGGAGTGACTGGTGACATTTTGAAAGTCCAATGATTGCTGCAGAGGTGAATTTTCACCCCTGAAGCAGGGTGATCTCATTTACTGCCCTATATGCATTTGTCCTTAGTGTTTTTTTTTTTTTTTTTTTTTGCATGAGGACATGTAGGTTTGCTGAATGTATAAATGTGCCCCAGGGAGGTTGGGAGGATTTTGGAGACAGACTAAGCAAGATTAGGATTCTGCTCTGCAATTTACTGAGCTGTGAGAGCTTGGAGAACTTGCTTAGCCTCCCTGATCTGATCTAAGAATGCTTAGCTGGCATGGCCTGTTGTGAGAAGTAAATGGGAAGAGATATTGCTGCGTAGTGGCTTAGGCTGTTTGGGCTACTATAGCAAGTCTTCAAAATTGGGTGCCTTTTTAAGCAAATTATTTAAGAAAATTATTGCTTACAGTTTTGGGGCCTGAGAAGTCCAGGATAAAGGTTCTGGCAGATTCAATGTCTGGGGAGGATTTTTTGGTTCCCAGCAGGTGTACTTTTGCTGTGTCCTGACAGGAGAGAATGATGGCAAAGGTCTTCTCTGAAGTCTCTTTTCTAAGGACATAAATCCCATGCATGACGCCTGTGCCCCCTAACCTAACCACCTCATGAAGCCTCCATCTCTTGATATCATCACCTCAGGGTTTGGAATTTCAGCAGAAAAATTGTGAGGATCAACATTTCACCATGGCATTTAGTGACTGACACATAACTGATGCTCAACTTCCTGATTGAACTGAATCTCTCTCTTTTTTAGTTTCCTTAGGAAGAACTGTTTGTTTTCCTGATGCTCTATTGTCTTGTGTTTTTACCAGGAGGAAATACACATGTTTAAGAAAGCAGGAACTTGAGGGACAGAATGACCTGCGTTTGAGTCCTGATGTTACTGCTCACTTTGGATAAGTCATATCGTATCTTTAAGACTTAGATTTATTTTCCATAAAGTGGAAATAGTAAGATCCAATAGTTCTTGTACCTTTGCACTTTTTTCAATCTTAAATTTAAAAGCAAGTTCTCAAACTTTAGAATGGATCACAATCACTGGAAAAGCTCTTTGGCATGTGGATTTCTGGGCCCATTTTCAGAGTTTCTGACCTGGGGAGTTCAGCTTGGCCCTGAGAATATGCACTTCTAGACAGCTTGCACGTAAAACTGATGCAGTGGTCCAGGGCCATACCTTAAGAGTGCCTGGAACATAGTAAACACCAGATGTGAGCTCCTATAATCTTTTATGATTTGGAGCAGGAGTAGTATTTATCACCTGGCTCTAATTCTAATTTTGGGATCTTTACTTTACGTCAGAAATTGCCTGACTTTCAATTTATGTAAAACTAACATAAATGCTGAGTGTCCTGGGTGGGTAGGGTCTGTCAGTCATTGCTGAGGGCAGCTAAGAGACCTATGTCCAGAAACATGGTATTCAAATGACCAGGTACCAGTGTAGTTTTAACTCTAGTTTCTCTTCAGGTTGAATAAATCTCTTGCCTTTTACCAATGTAGTTTTATCACCTTGGTCTCCTTGTGGTATGCCTGGATTAAAGAATAAATTTCTGGAACATTCTCCTACCTTAAAATACTGCACCAGAGGTTGAGGCCATGATTTGGGGGATAATGGCAAGTGACTGGAGATTGCCACTATTTAAGGTCTTCCTCAGGGACTAAAAAGCCCCACCATCATAGGGTTTATAAGGATGTGAAGAATGTATCTTCCCACTGTTCCTCAGGCCCTGACTCTTTACTTCAGAGACAGATGGCATAGATAAGGACACAGTGACACCTCTCCACTTAATGAAGAGTCTGAATTAGAGATCTAAAATTAGCAGCTTCTCCTCCTCCTTTCCTTCTCCCCACCAACCCATTGGTTAAATCTTCCACAGTCACTGTTTCTAGAGCAATTCATTAGCAAGAAGTGCTGCTGGATTTTCAAACCCTCCAAACATAACCAAGGTGGGCAAGGTTGGGACTCAGGACTGTGATAGGTTTAAAAATCTAGGCTTTGGGATCAGGGAGACAGGTACCATCTTCTTAGCTTGAAGAATGCATCCTTTACAATGACTGCTATTTTCCTATCTAACTCAAGAACTATAGTAGTACTTATTTCAAAGTTTTTGTGAGGGTTAGACATGTGTGAAGACTCAGTAAGTGACAACTATTGTTACTGTGGGTTTTCTTTAAAGAGTTAATTATTAGATTCATTCTTGCATGTTGTTCCTGAGCTTTTACTTTTCCAGAATTATCCAGTTATGTTCAGTTGGTTTGTGGGGCCAGAACTCCATTTTCCCTCTTTGTTTACATGACTTTGGACCAAAGGAGAGGAGTACAGGGGAGACGTGGATCCTGGAATCTCTATGAGAGGTCTTCCCCTGCCTGCTCCACACAGTGACACCTCTGCAAGTTAACAGATCTAAAATTAACAGCTTCCTGGTCCCTGGAAAACAAGGGCTAGAGCCATAGCTAAAGGACGTATTGAGCCAGGTGACATGGGAGACTTTGTAGCTCCACAGTGGCGAATGCAAAGCAGAGTTATGGAAAAGGCTTATCTATGTGGCTTTTCCGGGCTTGGGATCCCAGGATAAAATACACCAGGCAGGAAAGCAGGACTGTATTGATGTGCACAGAATCCATGGGAATAATAAGGTCATTTCCAGGGGGACTCATGGGTGGGCAGCAGGAGAAGACTTGCTCCTGAGGTTTGCACTCTGTGTAGGGCAACCCTTCAGTAACGGGGCGGGAGATCAGAGCTGCTGAGGTGCATGTGGCTGAAGCTGACAGCAAGGTGCTGGGTGCCTGGGATGCACCCAGGAACTGGTAGGTGTTATGAGCTGTTCCCTGACTCCTTGACCCTTCCCTATACCTTCAGAACAGGGGTAACCTCTGCTGCAGGTCTTAAAGGACAGGAGAACTCTCAGAATTCTTTCCACAGAGCGCTTTGAAGAATGCAGTGTGGAGTATTAGCTGTAGTTCAAATATATTTTGCTCACTAGAGCCACAGAGTATTTACTCTGGAGAAGAAAGAGTATGCTTTAGGTACCAAGAAACAGTGATGCTCCTTGGCTACATTATAGAGCACCATGCAGAGTGATGACTGTTGATTTATACCTCAGCTCTTTTACCTTTTAGCTGTGAGGCCACTGGCCAATCATTTAACTGCTTCATCTGTAAGACAGGGACAAAATCGCCTTCTCTGCCATCACATATTAAACCTACAATTTTTGGAAACTACAAATTTCCAAAAAGGGAATTAAAGGGAATAGGTTTTGGTACTGGGAATCAAACTCAGGACCTTGCTCTTGCCAGGTAGGTGCTCGTGTTGCTGAGCGATAAATATCCCTGGTCCAGGAAGAGGTCTTGGCATGGCTGACCATTAGGAACACTGGCTTTTGACTAGGGGTGTTCCTTATCTGAAAATAGCGAAGACTTAGGAAAGAGTTCAGGTATGGTATTTTGAAAAGTGGGTGATGAAGAGGTATTTTGGGAGATTTCTGGGTGTTCACCTCCTACCCCTGAGGCTGGTCCCCATGACATGAGCCCAATAATCTCATGAGAAGGTATTACTGGGCCAGTCCTAAGGAGGCCTCTCTTCTCTCTGAACCACTTTGGGCATTTGTTGCTGCTTTTCAGGCCATGAACTTCTATAACAATGACTGTGCTCTCTTTTCTGTCCATCCTTGAGCACAGGTCCTGACCCCCATGGACATACAGGTGGACCTTTATCAAATAGTTCAGTGGGAGGATGTGTTTTCATTTCTTGGGTCATGGTCCTTGTCTGTATTCTGCACATTTCTACTCTAATTCTCACATGTCTTCTCTTTCTAACAGGTCCTTACAGTGATCCCCAGTTCTTGGGAGACTAGAACACGGAAGTTCAAACATTTGAATGTAGAACACAGGGAAGCCTATGACAGAACTGTAAGAACTGCTTCTTTCTCTGAGCTGTTTGGATCTCAGGGAATCAATGCTGGGGATGTGGAAGGAGGCTTGGGACCTGGTCACTGGAGATGGAGTGGGAATAGGCGACTCCTGAGAGAATCTACCTTCAGACAGCAGCATTGTTCTTGTCTTGAAAGGAGACATGGACTTAGGGATTCTGACCCTGGAAATAACTGCTTTTTCAAAAAGAGTAGAGACCTACAAAATAAAGCTATGTCATGCATTGTTGCTGAGGTTGAAACAGGTGATTTATATACTTTATTTTCTTTTGGTTTGAAGTTAGATTTTTACTGTATGTATGTATATTTGTGCTACATGACCTCTCTTCTACCCTCATCTCAGATCCCTCCCTAGCTCCACAAACTCTACCTCGCTGTTTCCTGTGATCTATCCCTGATTATTTCTTTACTAGTCTTTGGATTTCTTATATAAGGATGTGATATTTAACGTTCTGTGGTTTGTGTATTTTATTTAACATTATGGTCACAAAATGCACCCATTATCCTATAAACAATTCAAAGTTATCCTTCTTTATAGTAGGGATAATTTTTTTTGTCTTTTTTTTTTGAGACAGGGTTTTGCTGTGCAGTTAAGGCTGGCCTTGAGCTCACTTTGTAGCCCAGGCTGGTCTTGAACTCACAGTGATTCTCCTGTATCAGCCTCCTGAGTGCTGGGATTACAGGTGTGAGCCACCACACCCGGCGATAAATTTGTTCTGTCCATAAATTTTGTGCCTGTCTTACAGATGAAGCATTCATCTGTTGGTGGGGATACAGGCTGATTCCAATAGCCAGCTATTATACTTGTGCTGCTGTAAACATGGGTATGCATACATCACTGTGATATGTCTTTAAACCCTGGGAAAGATACTCAGAAGAGGTATAGTTGGGTTAAATGGAATTTCTAGTTTTAGTTTTTGTGTGTTTCATTTTTTCTGAATGTTGCTATGACTCAAAGTCAAACTACTTCTTGATTTCAGATTGGTCTCTCTTGTTCCTATAACTTCCATGATATTGATAACAAGGCAATTTCGAGTGTTGCTGATGACAATTTGACAATTCTTGCAGTTCCCACAACTCTATTAGATTAGCTATCACCTCAACTCCATTTTACAGAAGCATAAATTGAGGTTCAGAGGTCAAATTGACCTCTGAATCAAGGTCAAATTGAGGTCAAGGGATTATGCCAAGAGTAAGTCATCTTAACTTGAGCCTAGTTTCAATAGCTATATCAATGCCCTCCTCCACCTGAGCTGCCTCCAAAGTGTTTTCTAAGCCATTCAAATCAAGCCTTTCAAAGCACAGATTGCTCTCTTTGGTAAGCAACCCTTCTGTTCTTTCCTTCAAGGGCTTTTTCCTAGACTCCTTTCAGGGTTCTGCCTGGGGTCTACAGGAAGAAATGGGGCAATAAAATAAGAGAAAGCAATAGACCCTAAAGCCTGCTATCTAATAAAACAATGCTCCCCTAGCTTGGATAAAATGACATTTTGATTCTCTTTGTTCTAAAAGTTCTGGCTTCATAGAGCGTCAGTTTTCCCCTAATAATGAGCCTTTTCAATCCTATTCTAATGACTGCAGCCTTGCTTTGAGGAGTCTTATCATCTCTATTGCTCATCCATGATGACAGACACATGCACAGTGAGTTTGTCACTTTCCTTCTTTTCTCTTCCTTTCCTGCCACAAATGATTCCCACCCCAGCATAAGTGGGAGCTCTAAGCAACTCCGCTTCCTCCACCCACTTGCCTCCCACGCAGCTAGGCACAGCTTTGAGTTCGCAGAGCATCATCTGCTTTCTCATGAATATGCTCACAGCTTTTTTCCCCAGCTCACTACAGTGACTTTTGTGTCAGCTGGGGGTGTGTGGACACTTCCCTGGGGGACTCAGCATTTTTACAAGTTTTACATTTAAGCAAATATTTATCTTACATTAATTCTGTGTCAGGCACACTCTGAGGGCATTAGCTAGATATTCTCATCTGCTATCTGATGAGATGGATTCTGTTGGCAAACATTTTGTAAAAGATGAGGAAACTGAGGAACAAGGTGATGTCCAAGGACACACAGCCATTTAGTGTCTACATGCTAGAGGTTATTTATTTATTTATTTATTTTTGAGACAAGATTTCTATTCAGGTCAGGCTGGCCTTGCCCTCACTATGCAGCCCAGACTGGCCTCAAACTCACAGTGATCCTCCTGCTTCAGCCTTCCGAGTGCTCCACCACACTCAGCTAGAGTCTGTCTTTTTAACTAGCATGCTTAAGATTGTTCTAGAAACTTCTATGTAAAAGTTGGGGAGGTTGAGAGTAATCTCAGGCTTTGGAAGTTTTCAGTTCAAGAGTTTCCACAGAATCAAGGTGGACAATTACTTTGGGAAAGGTCAAGCCAGGCAGCAAAAATAACTAACGCAGCTCACAGAGCATCCACAGATGGTTCAGATTTACCAAAAAATTGCCATGGCTTACTTATAGGGCCAGGAATAGCCCAACTAGAAATGATTCCTGCACCTGCCTCTGCTGCCCACCTCCTGGGTAGCTCCTCCAAGGTCATCTGCATGTTCCCCACATTTCTCCCTCATGGACTATCCACAGTGAGGGAGGGAGCCTGGAAAACAGCAGTTCCCATGTTAGCAGTTTTAAAAAGACCTATCCAAAATACAGGTCCTAAAAAATTCAATTCCGGAATCCTGCAATAGGGACCTAGGAGTTTACATTCTTACCAAGCTTCTCTGGTGGTCCTAGTGCAAGTGCTCAAGCTTCTGTTCTTTGGACTACAGCATTAGGCAAAGGAAGCAAAAAGCACCAATTGGTCAGTGAGCTGACTTTACCATGGACAGTCTGTCACAGGTGACTGACAGTCTACATGGAATCCCAGAATCCAGCATCTGTATTTGTTCTTTATCACTCTGCTGCCTCTGAAGCTGCAGTAGGGGAGCTGTTCATCTTTAGCTACTTGTGCTTATTGTAGAAATTCAGTAATGTTTGTAATTAATTTTTAATCATCTTAATGAGGATCAAGATCTTTATCATTTGTTCTAAGGTTTCCTACCAGCAGATCTCCATTTGGAATGATTGAAATAACCAAGAAAAAGTCGGGGAAGACATACTACAGTAAAGTCAAGTTATAAGAACAGCTACTGGGTTAGGTAAGTTGCCCTGAAAATTCAACTTTGATAGGAAGTTTCTTTTCCATCAAAAGGAATGGCTACCTCTCCCATCCTTGGTATAATCTACTGCGCAGCACTCACAATCATTGCATTCATCTTTCAGCCAACACAGACATGTCAAATTGCCTTTAATCACCAGCTCCAGCAGCTTTGTAAAAAATCTTGAAGCAGGCAACTCTGCCATTAGTTATTTGATTTTCCTTGGCCCACAAAATGCTTCTAAAACTTGAGCTTTTCTGAGGTTCAGTAGGCTTGACACTTTTCGAAGACAGGAAGCACAACTCTCACAAGTGTATCTGACGGTGCCTGACATAGAAAATGCCCAGCAAATACTTGTTGATTTAATGATTGTGATTCTATAAATCCACAGTTTTCTTAAAGGTCATTTTTCCTGGATGAGAATTTATGTGCTGAACCACTACAGGTCTCTGTACAGTTTCACCCTGCATAGACAAGATGAGAAAATCTGGCATAGTGTATTAAATTTTTCAGAAAGCTAAATTGATTAGATGGAATAGACTGTTCCAGGCTGTGTTCCTGCTGATCTTGGGATGCTAACCTTACCTTTACTTATCAAGTGGTAGTAATGGATGGAACTACTTTTACTAAGTGGAAAACTGCCTTGTTCTTTTACATAGCCCCTCATCTTTTGTCCGACTGACTGAAGCAGGCTCTGGAAATGTTCTTCTTGAGTCCATGACTGCCCTTATGTTTGTATACCATTTCCCTTCTCTGTATACATGCTGTTCCCATCCATGCTCATGTCCATGAGTGTGCCTTATCTATCCTAATAAATGTATGCCCTATCTACATCCATAGATACCACTCATGTATGTTCAAGACAGCACCTTACCTATCCATGTCCATGGCTGCCCAGTCTGTGTCTATGGCTACCCTGATTTAGTCTATAACTGCCCCATCTAAGCCCATGTTTGCCTCCATCTATGTTTGAGCTTTCCCATATGTGTATATAGTTGCTCCTTGTCTATGTCCATGGCTATCTAACCCCATCTATCAAGATTTAGTTATAAGCAAGAGAAGTGGGTTCTGACTGAGTGGGCATTTCCTTGAATATAGAAAAGTTATTTAGAAGAGGATGAGTATAAATGTAACATGCTGTCTTAAATTTGACCCTAGAATGGAACCAGGACATTAGTGGAAAAACTAATAAAAGCAATTTTGCTGATAAGTTAATGATAATCTCATAATTAAGGTGTTTTGCTGTGGTTACCTGGATGTTTTGAGTCAATTCAAAACAGATACCTTTCATGTTTATTTTGAGTTTGAGGAAAGACCAGAAATTGCATAGTGCCAGAGCCAGTGAATGAGGTAGATGAGGGCACATGAGCCTTCCTTTCTATTGGATGACACTTCACAGAAGCAGTCACTGAAATTTGATTGCATCTTATAAGGACACTCACAAAAAAGTACTTCCAGAACTGCTTCTGACAGTGGCAAGAGTGATGGGATAAGTGTGTTGGAAGCAAGGGAGAGTATATTGAGGATTAACAGTGATGTGTTTTTTTATTGTAATATATTTTTTAAATTAAATATTCACTGTACCTTTTGATTATTATATGTGCTTAGCAATTCACTTGGCCAGAGTTACATTTTGAAAATGTAAATAAGAGCATTTTGGGCTATGGTTATATTTTGGTGGTAGATCACATGTTTAACCTGTTCAATGCCCTGAGTTCTCTGTTTCTTAAAATCATATAATAGCTTCTGTTGCACTGTGATATAATCCTGAATCCATACTGGGTCCTCATAAACTTGTCCTGTTTGTTACTGTGCCATCTCCTGCCTGTCCATCTCACTGTTGGTCATTTTGGTCACACTGTCTTTCCTACAGTTTCTTCACTAAGCCAGGCTTCTAATAGGAGCCTGAACACTACTGTGAACTGTGTATGCAAGGGATCTAGGGTACATGCTTCTTATGCAACTTTAATACTTGATGATGTGAAGTAGAGCTGAGGTAGTGATGCTAGTGCTTGGGAGTGGCTGCACATACAGATTAACATTAACAAAGAGATTTGACTTCACAGAGGCCTTAATAAATTAATTGCTTGCAGACTCATATCAAAACTCTTGTAGTGAGTGGTAAGTGACAATTAAGCTGCATCTGGTATCACACCTTATAGTGGCATGAGCCTTTCTCTCTGTTGGATGACATTTCACAGAAGCAGTCATTGAAATTTGATCACACCTTATAAGGACACTCACAAAAAAATGATATAGTTCAATTGTATAGGTGCATCTGATGAAGGCTTTAAGTTAGAATACAATGCTTATTTTAGTCCACATGTGGCCCACCCATTATTTTATTTACCACTTCCACCTGTGCCTTTTTCTAGCACTGTGCACTCAGTCACTGTTTTGGTAACCCCAAAAGCTACACCTAGCCAAAATGAATAAAAACAAACATCACTGGAGAGCTTCTTTGTCTCTTTATTTTTATTTTATCTTTAATAGAAGAGATCAAATTGTGTGCAAAGATTTAATTGTGTGCAATTCTGACAATTACTGATCTGGTTTTCCTGATTAAAAACTCAGACTCATAATGAAAACATGCTTCTGTTCACTTTCCTGTCTTTTCTTGACTCTTTCTACTTGAGTCTGTAAGATGACATTTATAGAAAAGGACAGACATAGGCCTGTCAAATATATATTCAATTCAGCCCTAAGAACTGGCTGGTCCAGAAGTTCTTGTCGGATCAATTACTTTTGGGTAAAGTTTTCTGGTGTCATCTTTCAACATCTTACTAACGGTTTCCTCAGATTCATCTTTGTATCCTTCACAACTGTTTCATTTAGTTTTGTTTGCCCAGAAGTGCAGCATTCACTAGATACCATTAATGAAAATCTTTGCTCAATTTCTAGAGACCAGAGGTTTGCACAAGTATCATTCTTAGTAATCTCTGCATTGCTAATAGATTTTTATCATTCCATTGCCCACCTAGCAGAAGCCTCCTCCCACCATTTTATGTCATGTGTATCTCTCCCTAATGGGTGTGATTTCACTAAGGACACTGTTATGCTCAGTGGCCACTATGGGGAAATTTTAACATGACGAGATTCTTTACCTAAGAAGTGCATTTAAAGGAAAAGGGAATAAACTCTCATGAGGAGATTCTTTGACTTGTAAATCTAAGAGGAGGCCATTTGGACAACAAAGGAGAAATGTCCCTCTTTGCTTTTGTACTTCAGAGATATAAAAATACATTCAAAATTGTATGTTTAAATGAAATTGCCAAAGGCCTTTTTAAACTGGCTTACTGTCTCTGTCTTGCATTCTTTCTCTCTGCCTCAATTAATCCAATGTTCGTGTCAACAGCATGTGTACAAACAGATTTTCTCACATCTAAGGCTACTCCCTCTCAAAAGGACTGAATGTTTATGTCCCCATAAAATTCACGTTGACTCCCTAACCCTCATGTGACAGTATTAGGAAGTGATTATGTCTTGAGAGTGGAGTCTCCTTGCATGTTGCCTCATAAAAGAGATGACAGAGACTTCCCTTTCCCTTTTCCAACTGTAGCACTTGGGGACTCCAAAAAAGAGGGCCACCTATGAACCAGACATCTTCTCTACCACATCTTGGACCTCCTGGCCTCCACAGTTGTGAGAAATAGATATTAGTTGTTTAAGCCATTCAGTGTGTAATGTTCTATTAGAATAAGCCAAGTGAACTCCCTTTTTGCAGAGGATATTGGGAGCACTTTGAAAACGTGGGAAGACCCAGTGATGAGATAGCAGAAGACTCTAAGACTGCTAACAAAAAGAGAGCTGCATTTAAAAGAAAACACAGTGATACCTTGGTTCACAAATTTGTTTCATGATTCTGGGGAAGATGCCTGTATTTGTATTCATGCTGGAAGATGGCCATCATCATGTTTGTCACCTGATGTAGAGTTCTCAAACAGAAGTTAAATGTTGCCAAATGCTTTTGTTTGCAAACCAAATTGTTTACAAAGAGAAACTTTCATAAACTAAGGTATTACTGTACCAATAATCTTACGTAAATTTCAGGTTCATTACAACAGGTGATTCACATTCTTCAAGCCTGCTTTCCATGATATATGATGACTGGCTGAAGACATGGAACCTTCAAAACTGCCTCACCACACGGACACCAGGCACCCTACATTAAAACACACACCTTTAGGGTTGTCCTTAAGAAAAAAACTGAACATAAAGAACAGAAGAAATTACTGAAGCCTACTACTTCAATGAACAGTCTGCACTGAGAGCATTATTCTTGGTGGTTAATCACATTGCCAAAGCTAAGAGGCCCTTTACTATCAGTGAAGAGTTGATTCTGGCTACTGCAAAAGACATGAGTCATGAACTTCTGGGAAAGGATACAGTTTAAAAGGACGCATGTGCTTCTTTTTCAACTAGTACCACAATTAGATAGATTGATGAAATAGCAGAGTATATTGCGGCAAAATTGTTACAGAGGATTAATGAGATATCAATTCAGCTTGATGAGTCTACTAATGTTGATAATGAGGTAACAATGCTTGTTTTTGTGAGAGCTATTTTTTCAGGAAGATGTGCTTGAGAATATGTTATGAGCACTGCTGTTGCCAACCAAAATCACAGCTGTGGAATGATTACATTCCAGGAAAACTGAATTGACCATTTTGTGTTGGTAGATGCACAGACAGAGCAGTTGATCTAACTGGGTGATTTTCTGGTTTACTACTTGGGTCAAAGAGGTTACTTCTGCATATGAGTCTGTGCTCTGTGTCATCCACAGAGAAATGCTGGTTAGCTAAAAAAAAAAAAAAATCTCACCTGGACTTAACAGTGTTTTGGAGGATGTGATTAAAATATCAACCACATTACAGTATGTGCCTTTGACTCATGTTTGGTTGCATAGCTCTGAGAGGAGATGGAAGAAGATTATATATCTTCTCAGGCACAGGAACAAGATGGCTGTCTAAAGGTAGATTACTGGCCAGAGACTATGAGTCATGTGAGCTTGCTTGATTTGCTATCCTATTTCTGCTGTGAACTGTTTCTCCTCTGTGATGTCATTCTGCCATGCCATTCTGCTTCAGAACCAGCTGATTTTGGACTGAAACTTCTATAAACTATGAGCTAAATAAACCTTTCCCCCTTTAACTTTGGGTATCATGTATTTTGTCCTAGCAATGAGAAAAGATAACTGAGACAGAATTTGGTACCAGAAGAGAGATCATTGCTGTGATTGTACCTGACCACGTGCTTTAGGAGCCTTTGGAACTAGTTTTTGGGAAGAGTTTGGAAAGGTTTAGAGATGCCAGATGAAAAAGCTTTAGGCTGCACTTGATGGGAGATTTTTATTAAAGCTCAGAAGACCAAAATGCAGATAGAAGTGCTGCCAGTAAAGACAAGGATTAGAACATTTCTTTTGAGAAGGAAGACTTCATTGGTTGTTAGACTCCAGATGATGTGTGTTAAGATTTGGCAGAAAATTTGTCTGCATTTTGCTTGTGTCTAGAGACTTTGGATGAGACTGAAGTTAAAGATGGCAGACCAGTTAATCTTGCAAAAGAAATTTCAATACAGTCTAACGTTGAGGCCATGGCATGGCTACTGTTGGGGGCTTTTAGCCAGATCTATGTTAAGAATCATTGTGAGTTTAGCCAGAAAGGAAGCTCCAGTAAAGTGGTGGACTACAGTGACAAACTAGAAGAGATCTTGATTGCTGAGAAGGAACAGGAGTACAATAGAAAAGATGGCCTGAAGACATCACAAGAAACAACAGAACTCCACTCTTTGTGGCCTCAGAATTGCAAAAGTGAAAAACTTTGTTTTGAAAACAGAGCCCCAGAGCACCATGTTCCAGAATGGCAGCAGCCTAGGGAAACTGTTCTTTGGGATTTCATTCACAGGCTAAGAGAACCCTATAGCCAAGACAGAAGGAAGCCTGGCTACTGCTCTAGCTGGTGGCAGAAATCTTGGCTTCATCCATTTGGTGCTGGTTTAAGGTGCATGAAGATTATAAGAGTTGTGGGTTCAGGAAGGCTTCCATCCAGTTTTCAGAAGAAGGCCTGGGAGGCCAGACAGTGTACCCCTGAGAAGGCAGTGTGTGCAGCTGTGAGTGAAGATTCAGTGGAGATCCCAGAAGTTTGCAGGAGCCTGGAATGGGAATCATCTGAGGATAACTGTAAAAAGGGAACAGAATGGGCCCAAGAAAACAGCCATAGGAAATACAATCACCAGTAGTGCTGTAGTGGCAGAACCACCCAAGTCCTTTGGAGTTCACATCTTGCCATGGATTGCCTCAGATGCTAGACATGGAAATACAGGACTTAATTCTTCCCCTGCTGGGTTTTGGACTTGCTTTAGTCCCATGCTTTCTATCCCTGTACTTGGAATTTTTAGGATGGTAATATTTATTTGTGCCATTGCATGTTGAAAGCATTTAACTTTCTTTTCATTTGTACAGGTTTTTGCAGCTATGAGTTTGCCTTAAATCTCAGAGCAGACTTTGGACTTGGACTTTTCAGCAATGGTGAAACTGTTAGGAATTTGGTAATTCTTGAAGATAAACCAAATGCTTTTTGCATAAAGGGATGTGTATGAGTCTTTGCAGGAGGGGCAGGGATGGAATGTTATGTTTGTGTCTAGATGTCCTCCCAAAGCCTCATGTAGTCATAAATGGGGCTTTCCAGTTGTGACTGAATCTAGAATTTGTGATGTGGGGATCAAAGATGGGATACTGGGATTGATTCATGATGTGATACTAAGATTAAGAGTGTGTGATTTCAAAATTAGTCCACTGATTGACTGGGCATCTGACTTCTTCCTGCCATGAACTATTTCTCCTCATGATGCCTCCCTACCATGCCAGCCTGCTTTGTAGCCAGCTGATTTTGGGCAGAAACTTCTATAAAACTGTGAGCTAAGTAAACTTTTCCTCTTTTAACTTTGGATGTCATATACTTTGTTTGAGGAATGAGAAAAAGTAACTAAGACAGTGTATAATAAATGCGGAGTGCTTGAATCATCTTGAAACCATTGCCCTAGTCTGTGAAACAATTGTCTTATACAAAAGTGGTCTCTAGTGGCCAGGAGCCACCGATCTATCACATTATTTGAATTATTTATTTGCTTGTTATTTGTTTGCAGTCTTCCCCTCTCCCTAGGAAGTCAGATCCATGAAAACAGGAGTCATCATTCTCATGTATCCACAGCACATGAAACAGTGTCTGGCCATCATATGGGTTCTGTAATTATTTGTTGAATGAATGAAAGAAAGAACATTTCCCACAGAAAGACTTCCTATACCTGATCAGAGATGAGAAACCTCTCTTCAGTGTTCATCCCCTTCATTTTCTCTCCCACAACTCTTGCTCTGAGGGGTTGTAGCTGTCAGCTGGCCCATGTGTCTCCTCTGGTAGGTACAATGATCTTACTTTACTTTAGACTTCCTGAACTGGCACATTGCCTGGTGGAAAGATGACACTCAACACGACACATCTCTTTAGAGCTGTTGCCTTTGATACTTGCTGGCTGACTTGGTGTGTTAGCTCTCCAGCACTGTGACCAAATGCCTGTGAAAACAAGTTAAAGGAGGAAATGCTTATTTTGGCTCATGATTTTACAGGTTTCAATTCATGGACAACTTCCAGTGTTGGAAGGGCATCATAGAGGAAGCTTCTTATTTCATGGTAATGAGGAAGCTGAGAGAGGAAAGAGCCAGAGAATTGTACCCTTCAAGTCAAAGTCAAAGTCAAAGTCAAAGTCAAAGTCAAAGTCAAAGTCAAAGTCAAAGTCAAAGTCCCCAGCAGCCTGCTTTCTTCAGCTAGGTTCTATCTCCTAACAGCTCATTCAGCTATAAATTAATCAGTGGATCAATTTATTGATGGTATTAGTGCCCTAAGTATGTGAGTCTGTGAGTGATACTTCATATTTAAACCATAATACTTTGAGGACTACATAAATCTACTTTAGAGGAGACCAATCGCAGACCATTTTCTTTATCTTTGTATTGTCAGGGCCAAGCATTCAAATATACTCCTTACCTACTGTTTGAATGAATAAAGAAGACAATAGGAAAAAGCAGTCTGCCTGGGGGGGGGACCCAAAATGGACTTTGGAATTCAGTCTGTATCTAAATGCTGCTTACAGAATGGGTCCAAAGAAGGAGTCAAGTTCATCCTGCCTGGGTCTTGGGTTGGATCTTCCTACATTTTCTTCTTCTACATATCTCCTTGGGCCTTTCTTTGGTCAGCCACATTTTCCACAAGCAGAGCACTTCTTGGCTGTGCCGTTCACCTTTCCCTTACTCTCCTGCACCCCTCCCTCCCTGCTGTTGCTGAGCCAGGGCTTTTCTGGGCTGCAGACTCACTCTAGCTGCCCCCAGGACCTCATTCAGCAGTCACTATGCTATGCAGGGAATGCCAAAGGGAGACACTTAACCTCCTCCTCCAATAAAGCACCAGTCCTCTGTCTTCTGTGATTTAAGAGAAAAATAAGAGAGGGTTGAAGAAAGAGTGTGTAGTTCAAAGTTAAATCCAACTAGTTCCAAAAATGCTACGTATGGGTGCTGATGGATATGACAATTAATTTGCCTGTGGTAATTAGTACACAATGTATATGTGTGTCTACTCATCACACTACACCTGAAATAAGGTAATTTTGTAATTTTTATTTTTCAATTAAATAACTTCAAATATGCTTCCATAAAAAAAATAAAGGTGATACATTTGTACTTGCCTTTTTTCTCTCTCAACAAAGAAAATACTAGAGAGTAGAAAAAGTAATTACTAGAAGCTGAGAAGGATGAGAAATGGAGAGTAGATGAAAATTAGATAAGATATATCAAAACACAGGCAAGAAGCATGAATTCTAGCCTTCTATAGCATACTAGAGTGAAGATAATTTGTTAAATATTTTATAAAGAACTAGAAGAGTTAGTAGGATCCCAGTACAAGGAAACGATAAATGTTTAAGGACATGGAAATGCTAAGTATTCTGATTTTATCATTACATAATATATACATGTACAAAGTTATTATACAGAACCCATAAATATGTACAGTTATCATGTCAATTTAAAAGAAAATAGATAAGATTAAAGCCAAGAAAATTAAAAAAAAATTCTACAAAATACTTTCCCTTATAATATGTGAGTAGCCTTTGGCCAGAAATTTACCTTCCCTAAACCTTGGCTTCCTAATCCACAGAATGGGGCTGGGGGCTATTGATGGACATATGCACATGTGTGCACACATGTACTCCATATTTACCCACTTCACATGACTGACCTCCTCCTCCTTTCAATATTAGTTTAAATCTTGTCAGCTTTATCTGGAATAGATTTCCATCCTGTGTGTCAGCCCTTCGGAGTCTTTATCATAATTTTTGTTTCAGAAAAACCTGATCCTAATGCATGAAACTGACTGCCAAAGGCAGAACATGCCAAGAGACAAATGAAAGACCTGGAAGATTTGGGAGTATAATTTACTTGGGACTTAGGGCAGCAAGTCAGATGAATCCCCTCTGCATGGCAGGAGGAAGGAATTTATATGCTGAGCCAGGTAAAGGTGAGCCACAGTTAACCATACAGTACCCAGCCTTTCTTAAAAACTACTTACATGCAGTAAGGAAACTAACAATTCAGTGAGAAAGCATTCTAGCCACCAGTATCTGGTATAACATACTTGGGTGACTATCTTAATGACTGTTTGTCCTACAGGGCTTGGTGCATGTGTGCCAGTGATACCTAACACAAAATGACAGTTAGGCAAGATGGCTGTAGTTATGTCAAGCTGGAACCCTACAGATTTATAGATCTTTTGTGTTGTCTTTCAATTAGATTGCTAATAGGGAACAGAGGTAAAAGTCATTACAGACATAATAATAGCAGTATAAAGTGGACATATGTCCCTATTATAGCATTATTTTTATTGACAGTGGGAAAATTATAGGAAAGGAGAAAATAAAAAATCAAGGGGCAATAAAGTTTTATTTTCTTGGTTAGTAGAGAGGATATCACAGATTTGCAAAGACCAAGCTGCATGTAGGGTGGCCTGACCAGGAGAATCTCATCTTCCAATGAGTGCTGGTATGCATTCCATTGTTGGCTGATTTATGATTGGGCCCTGAGTTCAAGAAGATAAAATTTCTTGAAAGTCTTTTTCCATTCCAGCCTGATCATGTAGTTTTACTTTATTTTTGTAATGAATACAGTTGGCATTTTCCCTCTGGAATCCTGTTATTAAAACAAACTTGCCAGAGAATCTGCTTGCAGGTACAAAAGTATAGGAACAAAATGAACTCTGATGTACAATATGAGATCCAATACTGGTTTAGCCACAACATGACAGTTTGAAAGAATGAGAGTAATGGGAATCTCATTAAACATCACAATTTAGCTCCCATCTCCGGGAAAGGAGAAAATCAGGTCTGATCATGGTGTCCTGTTAGCCTTATAGATAAATGTATGGGAGAGGAATGATTGCAGGGAAGGAGAGAGAGTAGGAATATTTATCTCAACTCTTTGATCACTTGCTGATGTATCTAAGAAGATAAAGTGAAAAGGATACAGAAGAGAAATTGAGGTCACAGTGGAAAGGCCCAGACAGGGGGTAAGAGAATTGCTATTAGTTGCCTTAGCTACTTATCTTGTTGCTGAGACAATATACCCAACACCCAAAGTTAAAGGGGAAAAGCTCTGTTTAGCTCACTGTTTGTAGAGGTGTCAGTCTATAATTGACTGGCTCTAAGGCAGGATGGCACATGGCACAGGGGCAATAGTTCATGGCAAACAGAAAGTAGCAAAGCCTCTTTTTGCCCTTTATAATATTGCTCTTTATATTGTATGCAGCCTACTGTACTAGGATTAGAGCAATGCCAAACCAATCAGTGGACTGATTTAGAAATCACCCATCCTTAATTTTAGCACCCTTAATCACCACGAGTCAATCACACACTCCAGATTCAGTCACCTCTGAAAAAGCCTCACCTATGACCCCATGAAGATTTGAGGGGACCTCTAGACACAAGCCATAGTATTAGTCAATCAATATCAATTTATTAGACATTGCTTCTCTACCACCATATTCTAGACATCAGAGATAGAGTGATGAGGAAGCCAAAGTTCTTGCCCTTCATTAGTTACATTCTGGTAGGAAACTGACAATAGCCAAGTAAGCATACCAACCAAAAGCTTCTGTAAAGCAAATAAAACTGGGTAACATCAGTGCAACACAATTACACTAATGCAGGTGGTGGAAATCACTTTAGGTGAATGGCCAGGTAAATCCTCTGAAATGGTGACATGTAAGGGATAACTTGATATGTGGACAGAGACAAAAGTTAACAGCAGCCTAGCTAAGAAATGGGATGGAAGTTTGAAATTTGCTCAACATTAGGGAAAAGCCAAAAGGTTACTTGGTCCCTTCCAATTACTAAAATACAAATGATTACTTTGTCTACTTTCTTTACTACTTATTAGTGATGTGTACAATTTACTAGGCATGTGACTTCGGACAATTTATTTAATCCAATTTAATGGCAAAATTGATGACTACATACCTCAGAGTCTTGCGATGAGAATTACATGTGGTTCCAATAAGTATTAATAATTATTATTGTTTATTATGTGCTAGAGCTATGCTAAGTCTTCACATGATTATTTAACCTTTATCCTTGATTTAATCTTCAGTCTTTAGCAATGAGGCTAAGAAACATTATTGCTAAGGAGGATGGATATTAAGACCAGTAGGGTGAATACCTTGCTTTAAAACACTCACCAAATGTAGCAGACAGGGGATTTGAATTCCAGTGCTCTCTGAAGTGTTCAACCTTGCTTTCATATCTTACAGATACAGAAGCCGTAGCACCTAACCCGGCGCCTCCACATGGTAATCCTCAATGCTTTTGGCTCTGTCACTACTAAGTATGTTACATTTCTTCCACTGCACAACAACCACTAGTGATCTTAGAATCTGCATTCTTAGAATGCGATAGTCAGAAGTCAGCCATTTACCACACAAGTGAAGCTGGAAGCCATATCTGATTTCATATTCCCAAGTCTTTTCCCAACAGTGGGCCTCCTGGAATTTTGCTTATTATAACTAAGCATATTTTGAAAGGCGCCCTCAGAAATATGCACTGAATTCGCTTCAGTAGATTCAGCTGTTTCCAAAACAATAGGTCCAATTTTCTTCCTTAATACTGCTTCTATTAACATTTAAAAGATCTTTCCATATTCATTGTTCCTATTTTGAGCAAAAATTTGGCAGAGCATTTCAGTATTAATCAGTTGAGGAAACCCACCAGGTGCCTGATTCAACACCTCCTCTGCCACCTGAGAGCTCTAGTGTTACTTTCAACACCTGCCTTTGTCCTCCTTGTGCTCACCCCTGGAATTTCTGGGTTTCTTTGAGACTTCATGGGTAGGAATCTTTGTTCCTGGTGAGTTTGTTTTTTTTGTTTGTACTTGGTTATTCCTGTTCTGTTGGATTCCAAAAGCTGAACTTTCAAGTTGAAATCTTAAAAAACATATCTTGCTGGGAAGGGTCATTGAATGTTAGAACGATCTTTGGAGGAAAGGACATTTGAGCTCACTGCAAATATGAAGACTCATGAATGAGATCTAATCCCCAGTGTTCAGGGGTGTGGCTAGAGAAGCGACTCAATCATGGGAGTGCTGATCTCACAAATGGACATGAGTTCACCTGAGTAGTCTATTAGAAAGCAGACTAGTTTGAAAAGTAGGTCCTTGGGGAACGTCTTTCAAGGGTGTATCTTGTCCCTGGCCTTTCTGCTCTCCCCAGTCTTTCCCATTCTCTCTGCTTCTCTGCTTCCACAGGTGAGTAGCTTTCATCCATCACACCCTTCCATTATGATGCACTTCCTTGACACAGGCTTCAAACAATGGAGCCAGTTACCCATGGATTGAAACCTCTAAAATTGTGAACCAAAAGAACTCTTTCCTCTTTGAAGCGTGCTTCCCCAAGTATTTGGTCGCAGCAACGAAAAGCTGACTAATATACCTTGCAACCCAATTATAGTTGCAAATAGGAGAAAGAGAATGTGACAAAGGAAAGGCGAAACAGCAAGAGCATCTTCCCCCACATAAGTGATGAAGCAGAAGCGCACTCCAATCCTGCTCTGAGGCTGGTGTAGCTTTACAATTCTAGTGCAGAGTTTATCTATGGTCTGAGGTTCTACTATTCTACCATTTACTCTGTGTTTGCTCTTAGGTGTCTGCAGGCATCTTAAATCTAAGACAATAAAACCCAACACCTGACCTTCATTCCCAAACTTGCTTCTCTCTCAGTGTCCCTCACATCTGCTAATAACAACTGTATCCTTTAAGCTGTTCAAGTGAAGATGTCTCCATCTTCTCCTGCACTTCTGTTTTTCCTTATGTGGTTTCATGTCTGATTCATCAGCAAGGCTGTTACCTTCCTCATAGACCCTGAAGTTGATCACTTCTCACTACCTTCCATGTCTCCACCAGCAGCCACACCTCTAGTTTCCTGGTTTCTCTAGTCTCCTGTCTGGCCTTCGGCTTTCACTCCGGCTGTTCTTCCCAGGTGACCAGAGTGATCCTTTCAAATACATGTCTGTGCATAAGCTTTCTCTGTTCAAAACTTTCTAATGTCTTCCTGTCTTTCAGAGTGAATGTTCCATTTTTTTTTTTTTTTGAGGCAGGGTCTTGTTATGTAACCCAGGTTGGCCTCAAACTCACAGCAATTTTCCCACCTCAGCCTCCTGAGTGCTGGGATTGCCATCATGGCTGGTAGGCCCAGCTCTTAAAGTGGCTCTCCAATCCCCATTATCCTGCACCATCACTCTCATCTCATGGGAACTACCTTCACCCACTGTGTCTTAAATAGTCATCCATCTGCCAGGCATAGTCCTACCTTGGGGACAGAAATCCTCCGACTAGAAAGAAAGCTTTTCTCCCCACAAAGACTGATTGCCTCAGCAATGTCAAGTTGTTTCTTTAGTTATGTCTCCCCTGGTCATGCTCTGTAAAACTGCAAACCCACTACTAGCCTGTTTTCCCAGTTCTCACTCTGCCTCATTTTATTCTCCCAGAACATGTTCCATTACCTGATATGTATTTTACTTTATGGTTTTGTTTATTGTCTCTCTGCATTGGTCTCCACTAGAATGTAAACTCCATGAGGACAGGGATTCTTATTTGTTTTTCTACTTTATTTCCAGTGTCTAGTACACTCACTACCTGGCAACTAATAGGTACCTAAACATGTTTGTTAGATGAATGAATGATGTGGTTAAGGGATTAGCAAATTGCCAGACTGTACTCAGAAATCATTCCATTGCAAATAGGTGAAAGCCAATTCCAGTAGAGAAGGGATGAGATTGGACAGTAAAGATGTGATGGGACAGCTTCCAGTGCTACTGAAAATTCAATGTTTTTAGGGTGGCTCTGTCCAGGAATGCAAATGAAGCCATCAGTCACAAGCCATCTCTTTGACTATGGTCTTTTTATCCCCCATTAGCTTCATTCTCAGGCAGGTTTATTGTCATCACCAACTTTAAGCTCATGCACTTTCCATACTGGCATCACCAATTTTCATGTGAAGTGCTTCTTGTCTAACACTTTGAGTCACTTTTTTTTTTGGTACTGGGGATCCAACTCATGACCTCATGCTTGCCAGGCAGGCTCCTGTGCCACTGAGCTAAATCCCTGGCCCTTGTCTAACACTTTGATCTAAAGTTGTAGGAGACCATCTTATTGGTCTGGTTCAAGTCAAGTGCCTGATCTTGGGCCAATCACTGTGATCCAGTGAGATGAAATGCTTCCATTGGCCAAGTTGGTTCACCTGACCATTCCAGTATCAAAGGGAAAGAGTTGAGATAGCAAGACCACCTATACTCCATGAGCTGAGAGACAAGACTGCTTCTGCAAAGGGAAATATAGGTGCCATTGCCAGGCTTATCCTTCTTTACTACCAGAGTGATCTTTGTGAAAAATGGTTTTCATCTTGTGACTATTATAATCCAGAACCCTGAATGGTCAACCACTAAAGTAAATGCAAAAATCCTTTGTCTGGCATTCAAAGCTCATTGCAATATAATTTAAATCTATTCTTTTAGTTTTATCTAATCCCTTAACAATCATTGATTGATCTAACAAATATGCTTAGGTGCTTACTAGCTGCCAGGTAGTGTTCTAGGCACTGGAAACAGAGTAGAAAAACAGACAAGAATTCCTGCCCTCATGGAGCTTATATTCTAGTAGAGATCAGTGCAGACAGACAATAAAAAATCATTAAATAAAATATATAGTATATTGGGTAATGATATATTTTTCCATTTTTTTTTTGCTTAGAAACACAGAACTATGTACCACTCTTGGATGATTATTTGTTCATTCATTTGTTCCTATCATCCATAGTACTTGTTAGGTGCTTAGTATGCCTCTCAGTCTTTATCCACTGCATAAATGGTCTCCTTAAGGTGTTTTGCCTTCCCTATTGTACAAAACATTCTTTGGGCCCAGCTTAAGGACCAATTTTGAAAATATCCTCATTTCTCTCTTTCCCTTCATACAATTCAATATGATTTATTTCTTCCGTATGTGCCATTTATTTGCTCCTCTACCTGCAGCTTTTTTGGTGGTCCTCAGTTAGTGGTATATATACATATATCTATTTCCCTTGCTGGATGCTAAATTCTTTGAGGACTTAGAAATGCATCCCCCTTACACAGCCAGGCAGTTATAGTATGTTGTACACATAGGCAGTATGTAGTAAATGAAGTGAATGAATACTAATTTCAATTGGCTTAAAATTTAAGTTTCTCCTTTATCATTATGTGATATTTTCCTTTGTATAGCACATTTAGGTTTATAAAAATGTACTTATTTTTATATTAATATTCCAAACTATGTATTGTCTGTATTTTATGATTAAAGAAACTGAATCTCTGATGAGTCAGGTAGCTTTTCTTATTTTTATAGCTCATAAGTGATAAGGGTAAGAATTGAATTCAGATCCAATACTGACTCTACAATTCATGGATATTTTGGTGACAAGTAACAGCAACTCACATCAATGTAAGCATAAAAAGGAAATACTGTATTTGTTACTTGCTGGTACAAAAAAAACCCGCTGCTTTTTGGTATTCACTGTTAGGAGAATGATGTAGACACCTCGCTGGTGACTCTGAGCTGTCACTAGTTTGTGCCACTTGCTTTGGATGTCAGTTAGCATGATGCCAGCCACTGACACATTGGTACTCTCTTGCTTGGAGGGTTCCTTCTTGGAGTGCAAAGTCATACCCCAAGAAGCACAAGCCACTTGGAGAGGAATCATCCTGCCATCACCAGCCCCCACTGATCCCTACCTGTAACCAGCATCAAAAGTCAGCAGTGAGGATTCCTGGATGTTCCAGCCCAACTCAGCCTCCAGATGGCAGGAATCCCAGATAGGCAACCATGAGACAGAATACAAAGTTTGAGTGATTAAAAATATCAGGAAAGCATCTGATGTACCCTGTCCAACCTTGAACCAGTCAACCTTGAACTACTTGCCTATGGCCGAAGCAGTGGGTTCCTCTGCCTCTTTCCAGGAAGATGTGGAGCACAGGAAGATTGTTCACTAAATAGAGGGTGGGGAATTGTGTAGGGCAAACAAAAATGGAATCCAGTGCCTGAAACAAACTGCAAAAATCCTGCCTACCTCCTCAGTGTGTTATAAAGCATTCATCACATGTAGGAATCATAGATTATCAGAGGCTAAAAAGTTCAAATTCAGGTCTGTCAGGCCAGAATCTGGGTATTACAGCTCCTGTTCACAAACTACCACCCCTAGGCATTGATAGTATTGTAGAAGCAGGTGTGTGTGTGTGTGTGTGTGTGTGTGATATAGTGGATGGAATATTTTTTTTCACATGGGTGATGCAATTGTCCAAGAGCTCTGTACTTAGGATCCTCTCTGAGCAGAGGTGCACACACTCAAATCAGCTACCTGAAACTGGGATTGGTCAGGCTGGGCTCAGTCTTAACTCGACATTTCTTGGTCTTTACTGACTCGCTGATTGTTCCACCAAGCAGTCCACGCATGGCTTTGAAATGTTGTGAGATTTCCATGGAAAGAAATACTGACAGACAACATTTGCAACTTCAAGCTGCACATAATGCCTCTTGCTTGGTGTAAACTTGTGGCTCTTTAGACAATTTGAAAACAATGTTTTTGTGAAATTTCCCAGAACATTTCATTTTATGATGCAAAAAATGGCTTTTACTGCATGAGCAACAGTTCTGTGTCCACTCAGGAGAAAAACAATAAATTGTGCCCTCTGGAAAAATCAATAAGTATATGTTGGAGGTCAGATTCCTTGTCTTTATGGTATCCCGTCATTCTCTTCCTTCCCACCTCTGTTAGGGCTGTAGGATGTTCATGCTGAGAGAGAATTTAGAGAGCTTTAAAACCTATCATTTTGGAGATGAGGAAACAGCAGTCCAGAGAGGGCTAGAGGTTTGTTTCAGTCCCAAAGCAATTCCTATGGATTAAGTTGGGATTAGAGTTCTAAATGAAATCCTCTTTCCACAGCGCTGAAATCTGTTGGGGCTTCACTGGCAGCTGTGACACAGGACAGAGGCTAGGCTTCGAGGAAGAGAGCTAAGGAAGGAGTTGAGCTTCTGAGGAGACCGAGAGGTCATCAGAGCCTGAGGAGAATAATCTGGATTTCTGCTGTAGAGGTTCTGGAATTTATTACCCATCTTTAGCTACCAATAGGACACTTGGATCTAACCTCTTTAGGAGGTTTTTGAATGCAAATGTCTCTGTAGAAAATTTACCTTGCTATGTTGTATTTTCTCAGGGCCTTGATCCACTCTTGTGTGGTTTAGAAAGGCTCAGCAATTTATCGAAGATCACACAGTTACAAAGAACTATTTCTAAAGCCTATGCCCTTTACGTGCCCTGCAGTACCTTTTAGGGGGCCAGACATAATCCTGACTGCAGATGAAGGTCTACGTATTCAGTTAATGCTAATTTGTGCCAACAGGGAAACATCATATGGATTGGCAGCAGTAATAGTTACAAGTTGCCTAGTGAAGTTGGCTGAGGATGTAGGGTTCAGGGCCGCACTGTCTAGGTTCAAGTCCAAGTTCGATCACTGCTGCCTGTGTGAGCTTAGCGGTGTGCTCATCCTCCTCCTTCTGTGGTCTTCTTTTTCTCCATCTTATTTAAACACTAAGTATAGCTTAAGCATTTATCTGATAGTGTTGTGGTGAGAGTAAAAGAGAGACGATGGTTGCAAATCACTTAGGTGTCCAAAAATGTGAAATGTCCCCTGATTTTATAATTCACAAGTTGATTGGCGAGCAAGATGAAGAATGAAATGTTGAGAAAGATATATTCTAGATTGATAGTAATAGGTTTTATTATTTTTTTGACAACACTGGGAATTGAATTTAGAGTTTCCAAATGGAGCTACAACTCTAGTCTTTTTGAAATTTTTTATTTTGAGATAGGGTATTGCTAAATCACCTAGGCTGTGTTCAGATTTGCCATCCTCCTGCCTCAGCTTCCCAGAGTGCTGGGATTACAGGTGTGCACACCATGTCCAGCTAGAAATAGTAATGTTTTAGGAAGGTTGAAGTAGATCTTCTGCTTTATTCTTTTCTCCTATCTCTGTTTTTTAAATTCACTTACAAAAAGCATATTCATGTTTTTACTTATATGTTTTTATGTAATTTCTTGTTTAAATTTTTATGTAACTTCTAAAAATTTTCTAGGAATTTCAATATGCTTGCGACATTTTCTTGGACCAGCTACTCTGGGTGAGTTCTCAGCAGAGAGGTTTGAAATGAGTCAGGAGGCTCTCCGGCAAGTGGCTGTTCCTGCCTACCTGGCCTGCTCCATAGTTTTCCACACTGCACTGTGAGTTCCTTGAAGGAAGGGCTATGATTGCTGATGAAAACACTAGATGCTACACCTGTCTAGGGCTCTTGTGACGGTGAGAGCTGCAGGTGTTGTCTAATGTAGCTGCAGTGTTTTTAGCAGTGAAATCATTTTCTCAAACGGTGGACAACTCTTGGTAGGACTCTGAACAAAATGAAGTAGAAATTTCCCTCGATTTGAAAGCATTTTCCCCCAAATGTGTGCACAAGTGGTTTCTTGGTTCATGAACTTAATTCTATCCATGATTTTGATCACAAACCGAATCAAATTCAGTGGTTAAGTTCAATGTTGACCTTATGGAGAAATTCCGTTCACGACCAATTTGGTTTGTGAACAAAACTGTGGAAAAAATGGAGTTCATAAATCAACATACTGCTTGTATATCAAAGCTAAGTTCCCCACTCCCACTAAAAATAAACAAACAAATGGATTAAATGTACAGCTAGGGTCTAGGCTTAGATCATTATAAACAGTGTTTTATCCTTGGTTGTCTGAAGTGTAGCCAAGTGTTTTGTGTGTAACATATCACAGGAGGTCTAGTGTCCCTAACCCTCCCGATCATTAAATGCCTGTGGTGATCATTCACTTTGGGTACGGTACTGTATTTAAAAACAAATTTCCACAATTTTCAACAATGCCCTCTAGGGGGCACTACTGCCTTCAATAAGAACGTCTGCCTCCTAGGGCGGCCACAAACTGACTGAAAGGAAAGTCGCAGGTGATTTGTGACTCCTGGCATTGAAATGCAGCTAGATCGATTAAAGATACAAAATTTGAATATTATTGACATATACATTTTAAAAACTGATGCTCAATTCAGTTATTGGAAAAGTTTTAAGTATGATTATAATTGCTCGACCATGTGTACCTTCTTTTTCAACTATACGTTTTATGAAATCTAAATATGGATCATCTATTTGTAACTGGAAGTTGAGTGAACAAATTGAGATGCTCTATAAATATAAAATACATACAGTAATTTGAAGGTTTAGTAGGAAAAAAGAATTTAAAATGTCTCATGAGTTCCTGCACTGGATTATATGTCGAAATGATAAAACTGCAGACATCTTGGATTAAACAGGAAAAGCAGTCTCACCTGCTTCTTTTTTCTTTTAAATGTTGCTAAAGGACAATTTAAAACTACACGTGTGGCTTATCTTACATTTCTATTTGGAGAGTGCCGGGATAGAGAAAACTCGGAACCCATTTTTCAGCTTCTGAGATGAAGGAATACACAGTAAGAAGTGAGAGTGAGAAAAATTAGCCCCTTCTTTAGCAGGCAAACCAGGGCCTCAGGGAACAGAGACTCTGAATGGTGGAGTGATCCCGAGTGACTATTAACTTTTAATGAAGGCCCAGATTTTGGTTTGTGGTTTCCATCAGGGTTGATGTTTTTCCGCTACACTCACCCTGAACTGGATCCTTTGGGAATCTTCCCTTTGCATTCTAAGGTAGGGGGTTGGCCTCTGCAGTTGAAAGGCTCGTGCCAGCCTGCTCAGAGGCAGTGAGGAAAGGCGTTTCCAAGTACAAGGATGAAGGCCTATCTCTTCATCCTGGGGACTTGCAGATAATGCAGGGAGCTACATTTTAAAGCACACTGTGGGTTATCCCTGGAGGCAGAGCTTAGAGAACCAGCTACACGATAGATAAAAGACTGTTCTAGCTTTTAGACTTTGATCAGACTAGTTAAAATAATTTTTAATGGTAAAATAATTTTTAATGGCATTTAATGGTCAGACGTATGAACATTGGGATCAGATGTGGGTTAGAATAACGACAAAATGTCATGGCTATGGGGCCCTGTGCTTCAGTTTCCAGCTGTCTTGTCTGTGAAATCTCTCCTCGGCAGTGAATGCCTAACAAGTGGTTGCTTTTCTTTATGAAGGGGTAAGAGTGGCAGCTGGGGAGAATCTTTAAACAGAAAAGCCTTTTTTTTTTAACATCTCCCAAACTATTTGCCTTGAATACTGGCCCAGGAAATCAAATCCCA
The DNA here is from genome assembly GCA_004027455.1 of Hydrochoerus hydrochaeris. Taxonomy (NCBI): domain Eukaryota; kingdom Metazoa; phylum Chordata; class Mammalia; order Rodentia; family Hydrochaeridae; genus Hydrochoerus; species Hydrochoerus hydrochaeris. The sequence goes on along the minus strand of PVLA01003638.1, from coordinate 79,953 downwards.
AAACTAAAGAGTTTTGTGAGTATTGTGCTTTGGAAATGGTGTATCGTCTAGTGAGACTGACAAAGTGTATTAGTGTATTAAGCAGTTTGAGAAGTCTTGAAGTAAAGAAATCAGTTTAACTTGATTTTGCTCAGCATTTCCCAAACTGATTTTATTAGGAATAAAAAACATAACTATTAGCTCAGGGTTTCATGCTTTGAGAAATGATGGAGGAGAAAATATTTTACCATCTAGGAAGAGTCCATTGACCCCGTACATTGGTTAGATGCTTCCTCAGATTGTCTTGTTATGTGGATGGAGACAAGTGGGACAAATCACCAGATGCTGTCCCATAATGAAAAATTACTCCCAAGGGAGCTCAGACCACTTTGGGAAAAACAATTTTTTAAAAAGTGATTGTTGGATGTAACAGTCTCTTGAAACACTGCCTTACAACTTTCTGTTTTAGATTACGGTGGAGCAGGGGCAGATTATAAACTTAGATTTTGTTTTTCATGTATTTCATAAAGTCCTATGAACCCTCATAGCTCTTTGCAAGTGATCAATAGCTATAACAACCACCTTTCACTGTAACAGTATTTCAAAGGGTAACACCAGATTGGAGTTTACACACACACACACAGAATGTAATGTTCAAGCAGGTTAAAAGGATATGTTTAATTTATAAGCCCTACTCTGGTGAGAAATGATGATGTAATGTTCAAGCAGGTTAAAAGGATATGTTTAATTTATAAGCCCTACTCTGGTGAGAAATGATGGATGTGGAAAGATGGCTAAAGGATAATGTTCATACTCAATTTTTGATAATTGCACATTTCTTTCATCAAAACACATATATATTATAATCTCCCAAATCCCAAAATGCACTTAAAAATAAAGCCTAGTAAATGACATCAGACAGAATAGGATAAAAATGCCACTCCTAAAAAGATTTAGAACTCTCTAAGGTCTACATCAAAATGCAGGGAAACAAATGCAGGCATCTGTGAATCTTTTTATAAAAGCATCATTTCCTCCTAACTTTTTAGAAACATTTTTTAGAAACATTTCAAACATAAAAAAATTGGAATAGCAGTATAATAATTGAGAGTTGTAATTTTCCCCATTTTTGTATCATACATACACATACATTTAAATATATATATGTACAAGTATACTGGAGACAGATTTTTTCATATTAAATTGCAGGCCTCATGACACAGTTATCTTAAATACTTAAACATGTATCCCCTCCAAAAGGACACTATTCATATGATTATATACGTTATTTCGCCTAAGAACATTAATAACTCTTTAAGTTCCAATTTTAGAGTCAAATTGCAGTAGAAAGTAGTCAAGTTTCATATATTACATTTACCTCTTTTTAAATCTGGAATGTTTCTCTTACTGCTAATAATTTTTTCCCGATACATTGACTTTTTTTTATAGAATTGCCTGTAGATTTTCCACAGAAGGGCTTTGTCTATCTAACTTTTCTCCTGGGTATTTTATTATCCTTCATCTCTTATCATTCCTGTAAATAAAACATTAGACTTGATTGGATAAATATGGAAGACTTTTCTCCTGAAAACCTCATAGGTGGATCTCTTCTGGCTTGCACTGTGTTTCCACATAAGCGCCAGCAGGGCCCCATCACAGTCACAAACACGATCAGTGCTTTGGTTTGGACACTATCTAATTTAAATTCAACCAAAGGGGACAATGGCAGAAAGGTGAAGATTTCATTTTCTCCAGTCAACTGCATACATTATCTATGTTTTTAAATATGAGGCATTTCTATTATAAAAATCAGTGCTTACTCATTATGAAAAATGCAAGAAATACATAGAAGTATGGAAAACAAGAAAAAAATTACTGCTTATCTCCTTTTCAGACAAAGCCTCTTAACAGTTTGGTGTATTTTAAAGTATTCTAATGTATTTGGTCTTTTTTCTTCTGTAATATTATATAATGAATTCTGTATCACATAACATAAAATTCTGTTATATTTTTTCACACTTGGTTTGGACCAATAAACATCTTTTTCATATTATTTAAAATTTTAAAAAAATCTTTATTTTATTATTTTGTGCCTGGGGATTAAACTCACAACCTTGTGTTTGCCAAGCAGGCACTTAGGCCATTGAACTAAATCCCTGGTTCCCTACTGTTTGTATTTATTTATGTGAGGAGTGTGTATTCATCTCAGAAGCCCGTTTTTGGAATGGGCCTTTAAGTTTGGGAAGTCTGATTGTTTTGAGGTGTTCATATATTCTTGATAGTAATCCTTTGTCTGAGGAACAGCTGGCAAACATTTTTTCCCACATTGTGGGTTGTCTATTCACTCTGTTGATGGGTTCTCTTGCTGTATAAAAGCTTTTTAATAAGATGAAATCCAAGTTGTTGATTTTTTGTGATAGTTCCTGAGCTATTGGAGTCTAATTCATGTTTACTTATACCAATGTCTTCAAGAGTTTTACCTACTCTATCTTCCATTAGATTTAATGTTTCTGTTTTAATATTTAGATCTTTGATCCATTTTGAATTTAGTTTAGTGCATGGTGAAAGATATGGGTCCAATTTTAATCTTTGACATATGTAGAACCAATTTTTCCAGCACCATTCATTAAAGAGGCTGTCTTCTTGTAAATGTGTTTGGGCACTTTTGTAAAGATACTATTTTTTGAGTATTGACTTTGTATCCAGTTATGCTTATGAATTTACTTGTTGAATCTAGCAGTTTTTAGTGGAGTTTTTGAGGTCTTTTATGTAGAATATCAATCATGTTATCTGCAAATAATGATAATTTAACTTCTTCCTTTCCTATCTTTATTCCTTTTTTTTTCCTCTTGTCTAATTGTTTTGGCTAGTTTCCAGGAGTATGTTGAATAATAGTGGAGACAGTGAAAATCCTTGTCTTGTTCCTGATTTTAGAGAGAAAACTTTTAGTTTTTTTCCATTTAGTACGATGTTGACTGTTGGTTTGTCATAGATTAATTTTTACCAAATTGAGATAAAGACTCTCCATTTTCTGTGGGGGTCTTATTATGCATGGGTGCTGAATTTTTCTGAAAAGTTTTTTCTGCATCTATTGAGATGATCATATAATTTTTGTCCTTAGCTCTGTTAATATGATGTATTACATTTATTGATTTATGTATGTTGAACCAATCCCGAATCCCTGAGTTGAATCCCATTTGGTCATGGTATATAATCTTCTTGATGATTTGCAGCATGCAGCATTCTTTTTGCAAGTATCTTACTGAGGAATTTTGCATCTATGTTCATTAAGGATATTGGTGTGTAATTCTTTCTTTTTTTTTTTTTTTAGTTGGGTTGTTCTCTGGTTTTAGTATCAGAGTAATGATTGCTTCCAGGAATAAATTTGGGAGTATTGCTTCCATTTCAATTTCATTAAAAACTTTGAGAAGTAGTACTGTTATATCTTCTCTAAATTTCTTGTAGAATTCAGCAGTGAATCCATCAGGGCCTTGGCTTTTCTTTGTTGGTAGGTTTTTAATTACATCTTTGATGTCATTTATTGGTATTGGTTTATTTAAGATTTTTATATCTTCTTGATTCAGCTTTGATAATTCATATTCTAGAAATTTGTCCATTTATTCTGCATTTTCCTCCTTATTAGAATATAAGTTTTCACTGTATGGATAGATCTGGATTTCTGCAGAGTTTGATGTGATTTCACCCTTTTCATTCCTAATTGTGTGGCTTTGAGTTTTTTCTTTCATTTTTTTGTTAAGGTTGGGTAAGCATTTGTTGATTTTATTTAATCTTTTAAAAACCAACTCTTTGATTCATTGATTCTTTGTATTGGTGTTTTTAGTTTTCAGTTCATTAGTTTCTGTTCTGATCTTTATAATTTTCTCCCTCGTATGAGCTTTTGGCTTAGCCTGCTTTTCTTTTTCTAGAAGTTTGAGGTTCACCATAAAGTTATTTTTGCTTGCTCTGTTTTCCTAATATGGGTATTTACTGCTATAAATTTCCTTCTTAGGACTGCTTTCATTGTGTTCCATAAGTTGTGGTATGTTGTATTGTTGTTACCATTCAATTGTAAAAGCCATCTGATTTCTTCTTTAATTTCACCTGTGACCCATTGGTTGTTCATGAGGTTGCTATTTAATTTCTATGTGTTTATGAAGTTCTTATGGTTTCTTTTCTCATTGATTTCCAATTTTATTGCACTATGATCTGATAATATGCATGCAATAATTTTAGTTTCTTTACATTTACTTAAGCATGCCTTGTGAGCTAGTATGTGATCTATTTTGGAGAATGTTTAGTGTGCAGTTGAGAAGAAAATGTCTTCTTATGTTGTAGGGTGGAACACTTTGTAGACATCTACTAAGTCCATTTGTTCAAAAATTTGGTTCAGTTCTAATATTTCATTGTTGATTTTTTGTCTAGTTGATCTGTCTTTTTGTGACTGTGGTATAAATTGCCCAATGCAATTGTATTTAGTGCTTATTAATTTTTTTTATATAATTGGGTGCAGTGGTTATATATATATATATATATATATATATATATATATATGATTGTTATCTCTTCTCCTTGGATTGTTCCCTTTATCAGGATGTAGTGACCTTCTCTTAATCAGTCTTGGCTTGAAATTCACTTCTTTTGCAAGTAAAATAGCTGCCCTTGCTTTTTTTCTGGGTTCCTGTTGCATGGTATATTGTTTTCCATCCTTTGACTTTCAGTCTACAAATTTCTTTTTGAATTAAATATGTTTCTTGTATGCAGCATATTGTTGACTCTTGCTTCTTGATCCATTCTATCAGTTTGTGTCTTTTGATTTATGAATTAAGACCATTAACATTGATAATTATAACTAATATGAATTGACTTGTTCTTGTCATGTTATTTTCTTGTTTTTTGCTCCTCCTCTTTTTTCTCCTACTCTCTCTGTTTAATTCTTTGCCTTATCTGGTAGAGTCTTTCTGTTGAGTTTCATGGAGTTGTAGTCCTTGTTATGTCTTTGTAGAATATCCTTCAAAACATTTTGGAGTGCTGGTTTGGTAACCATAAATTTCCTCAGTTTTTTTATGTCATGGAAGTATCTTATTTCTCCATCAGTTTTGAAAGTTATTTGAAAAATAACTTAATGGTGAACCTCATAGGGATGTCAATCTGCATTGAAGGCTGTTTTTCTTTAGAACTTGAAATACTTCACTCTTAAGTTCTCCTTGATTTCAGGGTTTGTGCTGAGAAGTCAGCTATGATTCTGATGGGCTTTCCTATATAGGTGATTTGTTTTCCACAATAGCTTTTAAGATTCTATTCTTGTGTTCAATTTCTAGAATCTTGACTATGATATGCCTGGCTGTAGATATTTTTTGATCATGCCTAATTGGAATTCAGTATGCCTCACTTATCTGTATGTCAAATTCCTTTTCTCTACTAGGGAAGTTTTCTGCCATGACATCTGTGCACAATTTTTAAAATGTCATTTGTGCTATCTCCTGCTTTTTCATTGACTCCATTCAATCTTGAGTTATTTTTCTTTGCCTTATCTAGAAGTTGCTGTATTGATTTCTCATGATCCTTTGCTTTTTTTTGAGGAATTTTTCTTTTCAGGATTCCTAACTGCAAGCCTGTCTTCCATATCTGAGATCGTGTCCCACATTGGCTTATTCTGCTTGCAAGTACTTTCAGTGGAATTTTATTCTACTGGATATCTTTACGTATCTTCCTTATGAACTCCATCTCTTTCCTATGCTGTGCATTCATGCCTTCCATAATTTTCTTAGGCTCATCTATTTTTTGTCTATATCTGCTATAGTGTCACTAAGTATGGTCTTTATTTTGGACATGTCTGCTGTTATTTGAGAAATTATTTCTGATTTGATTTTTTCCAGAGCCTGATTCAATTACTTTGTTGTTACCACTTTAGAGAGGCTGGATGGGAGGCTCTTGGATTGCTCCACCTCATTGTCCCATGTGTTTTCCTTTGTTGAACTGCATATCAGGGGTTGTGTCTTGCTTTAAGTGTCTTCTCATTTTTTTCATTTTTTAGTTTAATTCCTGGGTGATGCTTGTAAATTGCCCTTGGTGGGTTGCTTTATTGCTAGAATTTAGGACCCTTAGGTAATGCCTACTTCTCTGAGGTGTGGCTGGTTTTTGGGTTTTGAGTCTAAGTTCCTATCTCTTCAATTTATTGGAGATGAGAAGTTGCTGCTAATTTAGCCCAGTCTCTGGTTCTTTGGCATTGTGCTACAGTATTTTCTGTGACCCGTAGTCAATCTCAGTCATGGACTTGAAGAACCAGAACAATTACATTACTTTTGGCTATTGTGGTACCATTAGCATCAAACAAATCCTAGAGAATGACAAACTGAGCTAACCATTAATTTGCCACTTTTAACCATATAAACTAGATTTGTGGTTTTATAAAAATATATAAAACAAACCAGAAAATTGTATGCAGTATACAAGTCCTTCATGTGTCAATTTTTCCCTCAAGAGTTAAAATTTATAATAGATTATGGAGAAAATAGAGAAATGGAAAAAGAGCAAGAGATTAGAAGTGAGTTTGGGAGACAAAGGGACACATCCCAGAAACAGTAAGTTTTAAGGTGTGATTTGAAGGAGAAGCAAAGCTTTTATTAACCAATCAGGAAACAGAATATTCTTAAGTGACAGACACCTGAGGTTCTGAGGAACTGGAGTGCTGTAGATGTGCCTGGAATGCCAATTCCAGGGAGCACCTGGGAGAGTGACAGAGGATGAGGCTGGAAGGAAAGGAAGATGAGGAATTTTATTTTGTCACATGTCAGAGTTAGAATTCACTATGCAGTGATTCCCTGGAAAAGATTTATAAACAGAGTTTGACACCTCTAGACTTTTCAGGAAAGCTTACTTTTGCATCACTGTGAGGAACATAATCGGGAATTGGTAGGCAAGTCTTCAGGAGGCCACTGCAACTTTGAAGACAGGGCAGATGAAGCTTTTTCAGGCCTGATTGGTGGGGTGGATGAAAAGAACCAGTGGTGACAGAACCCCTAGGAATCACTGTAGGAGAATGGTCAGTTTGGGCAACTAAGCAAATGCAAGGGCATTAACAAAGAAAGACTTTACCCTACCATTTGAGCTCTTCAGATCCAGCCCATCCTTTTAGAAATAAGGTGATGGCCCTTTTCTTTCCTAACCATCTTTTTCCATCCCTTTCTCCTTAGAGACCACTCCCTTCCCAGATAACATGCCTTCCATAATTCAGCACTGGACATGAAGTTATTATTTCATATATGTTAACTTTGTTTCTAAACTGGATTGTAGGACTTTTCTCAGAACCTACAACTCATGCATCTCTGATATTCATCCAATTACTGTCTCAGTGTTACCGGTTCTAACAGGCAGTAGAGACTAATACTGTGCTTGCAAGTGAAATTTTAAGTATAAATTACATATAAAGTAGAGATGTTCTGTTTAAAAGGAGGGGTAGACAATTCAGAGTCTGAGACATTAGATTCAGAATCTAAGACATTTCCTCCTTTCTAAGCAGCAGTCCCCAAGAAACTCCATTGTACCTAGGGCCCCATAAGACAGTTTGAAAACTGTGAGCTTTGTGGATTGATCATAGATTTGGAGTCAGATAGGTTTGAGTTTAAGCTTCTATCCTGCCACTTCCTCAGCTTTAATAGGGAAGACTGATGAAGAAACAGTTCCCAGCCTCACTTTTCCCTCTGTAGAACACACATAATACATTTTTATAGGGTTATTGTGAAGACAAAATAAGATAATGCATATAACAATCTCTGGCAATTATTTAAATGCTCACTGGGTTATGGGTAAATAATGTAGTTGTTGTTGGTAAAAACTGCTAACATATTAAGTGCCTGATCCTTACTGAACCAGTGCTTGATTGAGCTAATAACCTTATTTATTCTCAGGTTAAAGAAAGTCAGGATTGGGGGAAGTTATGGTGAGCTTGAGATTAGGAGGGCAACCAGTTTCATCTTATGTTCAGTCCACTTCATAAACCCATGACTACCTGCCTTTTCATGAGAGGCTATCAATATTTAATGCATGGGTGTCTGTTGCTGTAAACTGAGAACATCCCTGAACCTACTTAAATTAATCATATGTGGGAGGAGAGAACATTAAATACCTTTTTCTCAGACCCCTAAGTTTCACTGGCTACACAGAATCCTGGAAACCACAGGGTGAAGCTCCTCCTGATGGAAGACCCTGAAAAGAAGCTGAATCAGAAAAGTGACAGCAAACCCCGGAAAGTCCGATTTAAAATCTCCTCCTCCTACAGTGGTCGTGTGCTGAAGCAAGTCTTTGATGACGGACAGGAACTAGAGTCGCCAAAGGAAGAATACCCTCATAGTTTTCTCCAGGAGGCTCTTGAACCCATGGATGGTGTTTATGGGTCTGGGGAGCCCCCCAAACCCCCAATGTGTGCCCCTAGGCTGACTGCTCAGAGGATCAGTGTGTTCAGAGAAGGCAGTGCCTACACGATGGCAGGCAGCCAGCCTCTGTTCCATGATTACAAGGCGAATGACCATAAGGTTGGTATTGTGCATGGTTATAAGCTTTAAGAGTGGGGTTTCCTAAAAATGTTCAGAGAAACGCCTAAATGCTTCAAATTTGTTTCTTGCTTATGCTCAGCTACCAGCAAGAGTTATAGATGTACCAAATGGGAAGCTGTTATTAGAATAATATTTCTGGGACAAAAATAACATGCTTGTCTACTGCTCATTGGAAAGTGCAATGAGCATAAATAGCATTCAAATTCCATCCAGGGTAATATATTATAATTGGGCTTTTGGCTGTATATTCTCCATGTGTAAATTAAATAGAGGTGCAGAGGTTTGCAGGTTTCCAGAGTGCTGTTTTAGAAAATTATGCAGCAGTAGGTCATTTTATTCCTGAAAGAACTGGGTGGTTGAAGGAGCTCATTTTACTCCAGCCAATTACTCAGCTTGTGGTTTACCCATGTCTTGTTTTTTTCCTCTATCACCTTCCTACTGCCAGCTTTGAAAAATATTTGCCAGTTTATTTATTTATTTATCTATTCTCTTTGCATTACTTATTGGTTGGAATTCTGGGAAAAGATAGTGAAAAACAAATCAACCAGAGGAGATGTTACCTGGAGAAGTTTGAACTGATAGTTATATTGAAGCATGTGTTTCATCTGCAAATTTCAATTGTTTTCTCTTGTACCATGGATAATCAAAAGTCTATGCATGATTTGCTCTTAAGATAGAAGAAGCTGGAAAATTCTCAGTTTTCTGAAATTCATAGAAAGTGTGTATTTGGTTAGGCCAGTGGGACCATCAATGCCTTTTTTCTTTCAAAGATTACTTATAATTATACAATATATCCAGGTAATTATTGGACAGCACAACCAGCATTTGTTACCATCTTTAATGTGTGAAATTTGGATAATTACTCTCTAATCATTTTTATTCAGTTTTCTGAGGGGATAGGCAATACATCTATTGCAGACAAATGTATTGGACTTACTGGCATTGGTAAAAAATATAATTATAGACATGCCCACAATTATCAAAGATAACACCAGGTTTCTCTTTGATATTAAATAAAGTTGGAATAAACAACTCCTCATATTGCTCTAATAACCTATGCCTTGCAAAATGCATCACACCTTATCTCATTTATCTTATTTTGTGAAGAAAGGCAAAATATAGTTATTCCCATTTTGCAAGTTAGAAAAATTAGTGCCAAGTTGATAAAGGACCTGCCCAGTATCACAGGGTTTTTAGGCAAAGAGTCAGTCCAAGAATCTAGATCTGGAATCTAGACCTCATTCATCATACTTTTTGCCCTATTACATATTCCTATAAAGAATGAGATCCTTAACTAATACTACTACTAATAACTGCCACTTGAGTACTTACTATGTGGTAGGTACTCAGCTGTGTATTATGCATACAGTCTTCCTTTCAACCTCTATCATGCTGGTATATTTGACTCTTACAAATTCATATTTCATTTAAACCTTATACAAGGCTATGGTCAATCATTTTGGGTTGCTTCATAAGTCGTGCCAAATTTGGCATTTATGTAAATGTATGATGTCACATGGATTTACAAAACCAGATAAATGAGTCTTTGTGTAGCATGGCTCAGTTGGCTGGAACACACTACTCAAGAGACCGTTTTGAAGATTCTATTTCTACTTGTTCTCATATCCTTGTTTTCTTTGTTCCCTGATCAAGATCCATATCCCAATACTAGCCAAGGCCTGGGATGAGACGGGACCTGCTGGATTCATGTGGTTCTGCAGACTGAAATAGTTTGGTAATATGGTATAAGAAACAAGGAAATGAGGCCTTAGATGTCACAAAGGAAATGAGACCTTAGATGTCATTTTAAAATAATGAATCCTATTGTGAAATAACCCCTAGTAAATACCAGTAGGAGACCACACTGGGTAGTAGCTAAGTGCAATGATTCTAAGGAACATGTTTGAACATGACCACCTATTTTGCACACAAATGTTCATGGCAATTCACAATTGCCTAAAAGTGGAAGCTGCCTAAATGTATGTTGACTGAAGTGTGGATAACCCTAATGAAGTACATGTAGATGTGAATTATGGAATAAACAACCCAAAATGATTGACCATAACCTTGTATAAGGTTTAAATGAAATATGAATTTGTAAGAGTCAAATATACCAGCATGATAGAGATTGAAAGGAACACTGTATGCATAATTCCACCTTAAAAAGAAAAGAAATATTAAAACACTACAACATGGATAAATCTTGAAGATATTAAGCTAAGTGAAATTAAGCACGTCACAAAACAAGTATGTAATTCTTTTTACATGATGTACCTAGAATAGTCAGATTTGTAGAGACAAAGTAGAATGGTGGTTGTCAGTGTTGGGGAGCAGAAGTTATTGCTTAATGGATTGAAAGTTTCAGTCTGAGAAGAAGAAAAAATTCTGGAAATGACAGATGGTAGTGATAGCCATACAATACTCTGAATGTACTTAATGTCACTGAACTCTACACTTAGAAATGATTAACATGGAAAATTTTATATTATATATATTTTACTGTGATCATCATAATAACAAAGCAAGGGCTGTGATGTCATCAAACTTGGCCTTGATACCCAGCTCTGCCCACTTACTGTGAGAACTTGGGCAAGTGTCTTAACTCTGCTAAGCATCAGTGTTCTCATCCATGATGTGAAAGTAATAGAGGCACCTCCTAAGAGGGTCATTATAATGACTAAAAAATAAAATAAAATAAAATGCACACTAAGCACTTAGCATTGTGCCTGGCACCTTGTATGTGTTCAGTAAACATTACCTACCATTATAAATAGTGCTCAGATAGTTATAGAAGAAACGTTGACTATTTGCAAAGTGTATGTGAGAAGTAGAGCAAGGAATTTTAAGCAATTAGAAGAAGATTTTAAGGAATTAAAACTGACTGAAATTGTTAAGGTTTGAGAATAGAAGGGGAAAGGAAGGGAGGTAACATTTATTGAACACCCATTTATATGTATTATTTAATTCTGTCTTTACTATATTTCTATATCTTGTAGAAAGAATTCTAAAACAGAAGTTTATGGTGGTCAAACAACTTTTGACATTTGCCCAAGTTTGCACAGTAAGTGGGTAGAGCCAGGTATCAAGGTCAAGTTTGACGACCTCACAGCCCTAGCTTTGTACAATCTCACACAGTTGTCAACATTTGAATAAAATTTGGATCAGGTCAGTCTCCAGATTCCACTAAATTTCTAGTACCCAAAAAGATTTGCATTTGACAACACAGCAATGGAAAGGTTTAATGCAGCCTGAATCACAATACCTGGGCTTGTTGCCACTGACACGGGAATATTTACAAATGGCCCAGCATCACAGGTTCCCACTGTGGACACAATGGAAGGGACTGAAAAATTCCTGGCCCCATCCTGAGCCTCTGAAATGCAAGAGCTGCAGTTCCTTGCGAGTAACTGGATGTAACCAGATAATGTGGACTTTAGTTACACCCAGAGAGTTTCCTTAGATGCAGAGAAGAATTTGGCTGTCAAGATGGGTAAAATTTAAACATACCTTCATGGTAATTGGGGACCCTCTCTCTCTGGAGTACATTAAAAAGTATTGATTATCTTGGGTCTCTCAGATATTGGAGGCAGGGGGCAGGAGCAAGTGATTTTAGATCCTTTTGGAAAATTGAAAGATTTGCCTTCAAAAAAATGGTAAAGAAAAGAAAAATTGCTCTAGATGTGAGGAATGCTTCCTGGTAACTGAATCTCTAGCTATTAGTGGAAGTAGAAATGGAACCTTCCAAAAGTACCACCATCCTTATCTTCTGGTGTTTAGAAACTGATAGTCCAGAGTGTGAAATAGGAATCCAGTGTGCATAAAATAATAGGAAAAGGAATCTGCTACATGATCCATCAAGGAGAAGGAGAGAAAACAGGGCCAGATAGGAAGCTTGTGGCTTAGCAAATAATTGCTGAAAACATCATGACTATTTCAAGGAAGGAAGCCTGAATATTGAAGTCTTGTTCAAGTCAGGTTTGACTGAATTATGAAGGCTTTGAATACAAGACTGTTTATCTGTGGGATTCAAATAGATTTGGTTTATGCAGTTCTATATGCAAGGCAAAACAGCTCATGCTGAGTTATTTAATTGTACAGCATGAGTGTGCATGCAGTACCGAAGAACAGTTGTTAATAATAACAGTTAATGCACATCTTTACATATTATTTCCAGCTTTTGCCAAGCCTGTTACATATGTTTTTCTCTGTGCTTTCCATCCCCCAGAAGTTGATATCATTAGCATCAGGGATTACAACAGAAATATTTAATAACAGGATTGTTCCACAGTCAGCACAGAAGCTAGCAGAGAATTGGGCAGGGTCCTACAAGTAGAGGTCCTACTCATTGATTCTTATCCACTAGGTTTTGGGGTGTTAGAGACTCCCTGAACAGAGGTTAGGTAAAGAAGGGCACTTGGGGATCTTAGGACAGTACCTACTTACCACCTAGTATGGAAACAGTTCTATATTTTAATAAGTGGCTTGTTTGTAAGAGCTTACCAGTTACATGTGAATTCATTTGCACATGAGCAAACTGGCATTCTGAGAGGTACACAACTCTCTTGTATCACAGGTAGACAGTAGAATTGGGACCCAATGCTGTTTCCCTGTATGCTTTGCTGATTCTGGTAGAAATATATAATCCTGATCAAGTAATTTCAAAATATTTAATTCCCGAAGCTGCTGCTGTGTAGTATTGAAAGCAGCATCTTGTTTGTGCCTGGCAAGTGCTCTATCACTGAGCTACCCTAGCTCCTGGCTTCTGCATGGTAGTATTGCTGAAATTTGTTCCCAAGCACAAGACTAGCTAGCACATGATAGATCCATACAAGGGAGCATAAGCTATTAATAAGGATGCTTTAGGATATATTTATTGATGTAAAAAGATTTTTATATTAGATGAAAAATGACAAAATAGGTTACAACAGAAAATGTATATTGATCCTATATTTGAGGAGGAAGATGCTTGTGAATAGTGCAGTATATATGTTAAGAATTCTTAACATATGGGTTTTAGTATGACACAGGTTTGAGTTCTACTCATAGTGCCTTAATAACTTTGTCACCTTGATGAGGTACTTAACCCTACTAAAACACAGTTTTGTTACCTGTACAATGTAGAAATCATAGCACCTACTTCATAGGGATGTTTGGGGGCTGGTAGGAGGGCCATACTGGTAAAACTCTTAGCATAATGTCTGACACAGGACTAGGATTCCCTGAGTGGTGTCTACTAATATTATGTATGCATAGAAAAAAAGGAAATATTGGTATCAAAGTTTCTTTGCATTTATGAAGCACTTACTGTGCCTAACCCTGCATTCCCTACTCTGGAATGTGGAACATCTAGACCTTGCTTTCTGAAATCTTATTACTCTGAGTAGTTGAAATTTGATTGTTAGCATGACTGAGAAGAAGGAAATTGGTTTTCATGGCTTTCAGAAACAATAACAAGCCATACAATCAACTATAGCTTTGGAGTCTGATGGTATTGCAAGTAGAAATCCTTTCTCTCCTATTTCCTGGGGTGTGGACAGGTCCTACAACCCTGTATATGGTGATTGGTGGAGAAGGTTTCATGCTCATTCTCCATTTCTCCAGCCCCCACCTATCATAGATTTTGGAAAGATAATCATCTACACAAATAACCTGAAAATCATTCGGACCCCAATGGACAGGAGGGACTTCATGAGGAGAATTCTCCAGAAGGAAGAGGAGGCTGAAGAAGAGTCTCTGATAAGCAAGGAAGAAAGCTATGGAGACAGAGACCAGAATGACGGGGCTTTGGAGGAGGCAGATAGCACGTTCCCCGCTAATCGGTACACACAGGTGCGTCTGGGTGCCAGCCTGTCCTATGTGGTGGGGCAGGCCTACAACAACAGTCTACAAGCTGTCTGGTTTTCCACTGCTTAACTTTTGAATAAGATTCTTGGAATGCTTAAGTGCTAAAGATGTAAAGGAATTTTAATGTTTATTATGTCATTAACAATAGTTGTTTAAGGCCATTTTTCAAATACTCATTATCTTTTTTGGGGGAGCTGACTGCTTTTTCAGATCTGATTAGGGATTTCTTGTTTTCACTGTGCAGTGTGGCTTATGAACAGTTAGTCCTAGGGATGGAAAAAAAATCAGTTCTGTCTTATCCCTATAGGTTCACTTGTGCTTCTATTATTGGTGCAGTCCTTAATCCACAGCCTCCTTGAAGACATTGCTGAAGCCACATGTCCATTTTGCAGATTATTTAGTTAAAATTAAGCAGTATCATTTGCAAGTGCATGTGTCCAGGCATAAGTAGACTGCAGTGTATTGCATTATACTGAAAGTGAACACATGATCTGTATGCTACTGTTAGCAGCTTTGAACATTATGTGTCTTCAGGGTCCCTGGACTGGCTGACTTAATGAAGCCATTAGTGTTAACTAATTTATTAAAATTTCGTGTAAAATTTTCTTTAAAAACATTAGTAGAGCTTAATTTCTTGCCTATTTTTAGATAAAGTAAATATAAATAGCTATAAAGTTTTCTCCCTGCAGCCCATGCTGCCTTGGAAACCACCACTTAGGGATGGTTTCCCTTGTCCTGTCAGACAAGGGACAAGGGAAAAGCGGGCTAGTATTCACTCATTTGCAGTGAGTTGGAGGTGAGGAGGCAATACTGATGGATTTAAACTAAGAGAGTAAAAGCTTGGGTAGCAGGAGAATTGAATTTGCTGTCTCTTAGATCCAGTTGGGGGACTCACTCTTGTCACTTGTGGGTTGATGTAGAAAAATTGGTGAGGGGCTTTCTGAAACCTGAGTGATCTCCCTGCCCTGGGAAGGTTATGAGGTTAGAGTTGGGCTTTGGCTGGTGGTGTGAAACCAAGGCACCAGGACTCTCTGTTAGCTCATTTCTCTTACTTTGCACAACCTCTCCACAACCTCTTTAGAATTCACTTTCTTCTCTTATATTCTCTTCTCTTCTTTTCACCTTCCCTGTACCTCAGCACAAACCACCTGGGCTCCAGCCAAAGATGCCTAAAGTTTTATTCACATCTATTCGTGTCTCTTTCCCACTTGCTATTTCCTTCAATAAAACGGTCTTGACATGAAAGTCTGATTTCATCACCCCCTTCTTACATCTTTCACTCCTCAAAGCTTTTAACATCCTCTTGTTTCTGGACATTTCTTCTGCCAGTGGGTGGAATACCTGGCACCCACAATAGAAAGGAGGAGAGGTTCATTTGACCCATGACTTCAAAAGATGGAATCCATGGACATTTGACTACAAGGCAGGAATATCATGGCAGAGTGTTATAACAGATGAAAGCTGCTTATTTCATTGTGGTCAGGAAGCAGAGCAGGGGGAACAGGGCCAGAGAGTAAGGGGCAAGGAACAGATGGAGTGTACAAGGTCACGCCTCTGTCACCCACCTAGACACACCCAGATGTGTGCTCTACTAGTCTCCTGGGCCACTCCCAAGCCAATCAAGTAGACAGTTAAGCTTAACTGTCACAGGATAAAAAAGGAAGTCCTTATTTGTTCTAGAAAGTTCTGCTGGTGTCTCCAGCCTTGTCCCTTGCACATTTCTCCTCTTGCTCTCTGCCCCAGGCACACTGTCCACCTATCAACCCCTCATGTATTCTTTACTCTGACTCGTGAAGGACAGATTCCTTCTTGCTGGAAGTTTTCCTAGGTGCTCTGCCAGGTTCTCTTGCCATCTGTACCTGATGTTAAGTGGGGGCCTCACCCTCTCAGAAAGATCATCCTTGGCTTTTATGAGCATAAAATCTTCTGGGCTGGAACAGTCAGGGGATTCTGCCCTCCTGCTCATAGCTGTAATCTTTCTTATGTGAGGTTATTTGGTTAATAGTTAATCTGACCCACTAGGATTTGGTCTGTATGAGGGCAGAGGCCATGTTTGTATTGTTTGCAAAATTATAGTTCTAGTGCCAAGAGAAACAGAGTTCAGTGTGTAATAGATGCCCAGTAAACATTAAATGTTTGTGGGAAGAATATTAGAATTTGAGACCAAAGAAGAACTTTATTGTTGTTCTCTATTATCTTTTATGCAGAATTATTAAGAATCTAGCAAGGCAGCAGGCAGACAAATGGACATCGTGATCTGATGCATTATTATTTCCCCCTCTTGAAATTCTTCAATTACATCATTTCTCTTGCCATATTGTAACCTGCAGGAGCACAATTTTCAGAAGAGGGTCAGAAATGGTACAATGCAGGTCCACTGAAGACCTGAATGAAAAAGCAACAGCAGGCTTGATATGACAATTAACTTTAAATTCAATTTGGAAGGATCTGTGTGTTTTTAGCTGTAGAGCTGTAAACTAGGACAGAGCGGTGCAGTGGAAGGTTGCCGTGAAAGGTTATACTTCACTTGTCTGTCCTTTAAACTGTTTTAAATTACTATTTGTTTGTGCAATCCTTCGTGCAATAAATGCCCAGACAAGTTTTATTCTGAAAGAGAGGGTCAAAGAACATCAAGGAGCCCCTTCTGACAGAGAGATTCTTTGTTCTGTTACACAGAACCGAGACGAGGCGAGAGCCTGATGAAAGAGCAGGGCAAGGCTGAAAGCCAGGCCATGCTTGAACCTCTACATCAGCTACAAAAGAAAAGGAGAAAAATAATTGAATTGGGCCACAGTAAAATGTGCAAGGAGAATAATATCTGGCTCCGTGCTCAGTGGATTTGAGGCTATAAATCGTCTGTCCTTCGTTATGTTTCATGTCATCTCAGCTTTCAGACAATAATGATGATGATGGTGATGATGATAATGACAACAGCTGCTATGTACTGAGGGTTCACAGAGCTAGATACCAAGCCCAGTGCATCTCATGCAGTAGTCTAGTTTATTCTCACAAGGCTCCTGTGAAGCAGGTATTACTAATAATCTCAGTCTGTGCCTGGGGAAATTGAGGCTGAGAGATATTCGGTAACTTGACAGAAGTTACACATCCACTTGTTTGCCAAACTCATGATCATATCAACTGTTCCAAAGTCTCCAAACTGGCTGCATAAGCTTTTAAACTTTACTTTTATTGCCTTTGGCTGTTGATTAATATAGTACGGATGCAATTTTTAAAAAAATCTTGAAAGTAATATATTTAACCAATTAAAATATTTATCTGTAAAAAAATAAGCTTTTGAATCTGTGATGAATACTAACATGCTTCTCTTTGGCCATTGGGTCAGTAAGAGGTAAACTGAGTGAAGCAACCAGGTTCTAGAATCTAAGCTTTGCTGTGTGGCTATATTTTATATCCTCTCATGAAATATCTCCTGAAAAAGTTTTAGAAAATACCGAGAAAAGAGGAAAGAGGCTTATATTTTTTATGCCATGTATAAAAGAGGGTTCTTTCAATACTTGTTCAATTAATGAAATGATTAAAAAGAGCATGTTAAGGGTAAGTGACTTAAGGAGTGATAGCCCAGGACAGAATGGAAATTCCTCATAGTGTACCCTAGGACCACATGACTGTAGATGTCATCTGATTGAAAATTTGTTTTTGTTCTCTACAATAAGGCTCACTAGGTCATTTCACAATATCTGACCTGACATTTTATACAAGTGAGTTTTTGGCTCACATGTATAGCATTATGGCAGTGTTTGTTGTACTTTCTTTGACAGGGTTGATTTATATCATTAACATCTCACTGGAATCAAAATGTAAAGCATACTGAATTTGGCAAAAAAAATGGATCATGACAATTTGCTTTAAGAATATTTTGGAAAATATATTTATTTTGGATACTTTAAGGAAAGAAAAATTTCTCCATTGTTAATTTAATATATTAAACAGGGCAACGATCAATGAAATATTAACAGATGAATACACAGATATGAGTTTCCTGCCAATTAAGTAATCACGTCCATTTCTTAAACCTAGTGTAAATTAAATTTAATACCTGCCTAAGCACTTTATAACATAATGGAGCCATTTTTGAAACATGCCTCCCTTGTCAGACATTTTTTTTCATTCTTAGGTTATGAAACACAGGTGTCTTAGCTGGGTGGAGCTCTCCAGTGGACTCCAGATGTATTGCTTCTAGAATTTAAGAACAGGAATGGTTCGCTGCACATTGTTGTGAACAGCGTATATTGTGGCGGGCTTTGTGCTAGATGTTCAGGAATCAGTGGTGGAAAGGTCCTAGCCAGGGAGCACTCTGTCTAGCCAGTGGGAGAGTTTGGTAGGGCAGGAGGTGGGCCTGCTAGGAACAGTGCCCAGCCCCAGGTGGGGTTCCTGGAGAAAGAGGTGTTCAGCTAACATCTGGGAAGTAGTAGGAGTTGGTTAGACTGGGAGTGGGGAAGTGTCCCTGGAGACCAAGTTCAAACAGACTCAAAGACAAGAGTCTGATAGAGGAAGTGACAAAAAATTAAATCAGCTGAGGAGGTTGGGCTTCACCCTGAGGTTTTATCTGGTAGGGAAGTTTCCTGAGTACTTTCCATGCAGTGACTACAGTATAGACACTTACCAAGACTGGCCTCTGTGGGGGAGGATCCCTGAACAGGCAGCACAGAGTAGGTGGGCATCTGGGCTGGGCGTGTGAGTGGAGGACGGAGAAAAAGGGATGAACTTGAGAAGATGTTTAGATGATGAAAAGCTCAGCACTTGTTACTGCACTTACCTGGTATTGATCTGGTGTCGCCCTTACTTCTTGGAAGACTCACAGTTTAAAAGGAGTGTGAACCTGTCAGTTCTCTTGAGATTTTTTTCTGGGGCAAGAAGACAACAGGAAAGGAGCATTTTCTGGAGAGGAGAGTGGAGTACTAAAGATTCGTAAGCAAGGGTTAAAATGGAACTGAGTTTATGGGGAACGTTATAAGTCAGAGAACATTGCATTTACATATATTTTCTCCAATTTAATATCAAGCTACTAAGAAGTAAAAGTATTATCATCCCCATTTCACAAGTAGAGATGCAGATTAGGAGAGGCTAAGGGGAATTGTCTAAAATGTGCAGCTGACCTCAGACAATAGCTTTAATCCTAGTCCATTGGCTCCAGAGCACAGAGCTCTTGATTTCTGGGCTTTATACAGTTTTCAAAGAGAACAAAGTATTTCATATTTCAGAGGTAGATTTTGAAGGCTAATTCATTCATTCATTCTCTACTTGATCTGTTAGTCACACAATCTTTCTGGAGCATAATATAGGACAAGTATGGGGTGAAGCTGTGTACATAGTTATCAGGAGGGTGAATGCTGGTGCTCAGCCTCCTGAAGTGAAAGTCCATCTCTTCCTCAACAATTAGCTTCTCAGTACCTCATTTCCTATGTGTAACAGGGCTGACATTATTCATACCTTCTGCCTAGGGTATTGTGAGGATTAGATAGATTGATACCCGGAAGCTCTTTGAACAACTGGTACCTACCAAGTAGGCTACAAGAGCTCACCATTAGTATCTGGCCATAGGGAAGATAAAATCTTTAATGGAACTTACAGAAAAAAATATGTCAAATGGTAACAAGGCTGAAGAAGGATGTGAAGTCTCAGAATGCCAGATGTGCCATCAGAGGGTGCCATCTTAGCGATGTTTGTCAGAGAAATCCTCTCTGATAAAATAGTAGTGATTACTTTGTGTCCCAGCCGATGTCTCTGCTGGCAATTGGGAGAAGCAGTTCTCTCTAATTTTGTCCTACACTTTGCCACGATCTAGTACTGTACTGACCTACCTGTGAACAATGTTCTTGAGCAGCTGCTCTATTAATCCCTGACCTGTCTTTTGCAGGATGGGGAGCTTCCAGATGCCAACTGTTTCCACTGCCGGGGGTCCGGCAGCGCTACCTGCTCTCTGTGCCACGGCAGCAAGTTCTCGATGCTGGCCAACAGATTTAAGGAGTCCTACCGGGCCCTGAGGTGCCCTGCCTGCAACGAGAATGGCCTGCAGCCTTGTCAGATTTGCAATCAATAGCTGTGGATTTTCCATGTCCACTCTGATTCTACCCTTCCTACTGTTTTCCTAATAAACTGCTCCCTCTTCTTCCCGCTCTCTGCAAGGAAGCCAATGCAACCACAATCACTTCCACCACTGGCAAAGCTCAGTTATTTGATGACATTTTAAGAGGCTGATAACATCTTCATGTGGGTCTAAGTTACAGGGGCATTTTTGAATTAGTCAGCTTTAAGATTGGTTCTAAAATGATCTGTCCAGGAATGTGTGCATATATCTCGTTTGACATAGCTCGGTTTTCTCCTTGCACCAGTGAACAAATAAATGTACACATCAGGCAGCAGGTTGAAGTCATTTTCTGGTTGGGAGTTCTTGTGCAAAATTATTCAAAGAGAACAGAATAAAAAGATAGATTTCTGATGAACTGAATTTCTGTTGCTTATAATGCATCTGAAATTGTCTTTGGTCAAACTCAATTTTTTTAATTAAGCAGAAGGAAGGAATAAATGATGCTGGCAGGCCACAGCAAGCAAAATATGTTAGTTCTGGAGAGACACAAGCCAAGGAGGCCCTTCCTTCCAAAGTCTCTTCTGAGTGCTGCACTTGGGTAATTTACCTATGCAGGCTGTGAACAGTTACCACCTCATTAGGTCAAGATGAGATAAGACCATTTTGCATGCCTCTAACAGTTGAGGTCATAAGCCAAGTCAAAGGTACTAATGACAAATTTGGTGCTCAAGTATGTGTGACAGGACTCTTCCAGCCTCTGAATGATTACCAAATAAATACATCTGTTTTAGGCATGAGAATCTAGGCACAATTTCTTTACAATGGACTGCAGATATTGTGTAGGTATCTACTGCAAATCTCCAAGGGAAAAAAGTAACCAATGTTGATTTTTGGCAGTTATATTTTCTACTGTTGATGAATATACTTGGTAAGGATGATTCTTTCCTCTTGAAGTTGCTTAGGAAATTTAAAACAAAACACGTTTGTTAATGAACTTTTGTATCTCTAACACCTACTCCCATATTCATTGAGAATAATATGTAAAATCTGTTTTCTTCCATATCCCTTGTGAATAACACTGTAAAATCTGTTATCTATTGATACTCATTGCTTTTCTAGGACGATGATTTTGATTTTATAACAATAAATTTTCAAGATTTGTTTATTGTTCTCTAATAGTCAGCTGCTAAAATAATTTAGGAATGGAATGCTTTTGGGGCAATATAAACACTTCTACTAAAGCCGCTGAACATGTTTTCCAAAGCCGTGATGATTTTGCCTGTCATCTCTTACTTTTGCTCACCAGCCTCTTACGCTTTGTCACGTAGTAGTCTCCTACTTCTGTCTTTTCTTGTAGCTATGAACTATTCTGCTTTTTCACAAAAAGGAGTGATACATTTCTGTATTTGTTACTTTTTAACAGGAACATTTGATTACAAATAGAGTTTAAGGACAGTACTGCTATTTGCTTGATATATAGATACCCAGAGAGGCAATGGCCCTCTGGTATCTCATGAATCTTACAGTTTCAGTAGATATGTAAAGAAATAATTAAAACATAGTGAGACAGTAAGGAAATAATTAAAACACAGTGTGACTTTAGTGGCTCTGACTTCAGGCTCAGTGTTGTACCATATTCCCTTTTGTTTCTCCAGTGTAGGGTGATTATGACTTCCTGCAATATATTCCCTCTGTTTAAAATATCTAGAGAGGCTTCTGTCTTCCTGATTGGATGCCAACTCATATAAAAGTTTGGAGCAGGGGAGGATCATGATCTGATTTTTTTTTTAGCAGACCACTCTGGCTGCTGTTTTGAGAGAAGAGGCAAAGGATGGATGTGGGAGGCAGCTAGGAAACTGTTGCAGTCATGGATGGGCCAATGTAGTAAAAAGCAGTTGAACTATGGATATATAGTATTTTGAAAGTAGAGATACACAGCTTGGTTACAGTTCTTTGCATGTGGAAATAATATTTATGATCCTCTTTATGCGAACTGTATATACCTGAGTTCTTCCCTACTGGTAGAGCTATATTTGCACTAAAATATTGTTTCTAATTTGTAAACTACAAATATTTGCCAGTGGATTGGCAGAAATGAGTTAAGTTTAGGGCAAAGCTAGCCAACTGGTGTGCCTAGAAATATGAGAACCCCTTTGGAGACAGAAACAAACATGAAGATTTAAAAAAATCATCACGATGATGCTGTGAATAAATAACACTATATCATGACTGTAATCCCAGCATTTAAGGGACTGTGGGAGGATTACCTCTAGTTTGAGGTCAGACTGGGCTGCCTAGGGAGTTCAAGACAAGCTTGAACTACATAGTGAGACCCTGCTTCAAACAAACAAACAAACAAACAAACAAACAAACAAAGAAAAATAATACTATAGCCTTTGAAAACTCAAAAAAAATTGATGGATGAATATCTTTAAAAATTTAACATTTATTCATTCATTTTTTTCATAAAATAATTTCTCACTGGATTTCTACTATGTTCAGACATTTGTATGAGGTCCTCAGAATACAAAGAGGAGAAACCCACTGAAATATTTATCATTACTGAGATTAGAGTCTTGCAGCTTTAGTCGAATGCATTTCACCTTACAATTTGAGGGAAACACTGTTGCTAACCACTGAAAACCTTTGGTTTGTCTACTTGGCCACTTTAGCTGGGCCTGGTTTGGTGATTGTGTATAAAATATATTTAACATTTACATATCAACTTTATTGTGGAGGATCATGATTTAAGCATTTCCTACTTGCCAACTCCTTGAATTACCTTAACAATGAAATTAATTCAGTTCACCTGATCACTCTTAGTTTCATATATTCTTTGGACACCAGACCCACCTGGAGTGAATAGTATGCACTGTCTATAAACCTCACAAATATGGCTTCCACAGGTCATGCAGAAGTCAAACTGCACTAAAAATGGCACAAGTATCTGGGACTAACATTGCATAGTAATAATGAGTAGTAAGACTTCTTCCGTGGACTGTGCTGGTCACTACAACTGTCCAGCTGGTGCCTCCTTTCTTCTTGCCCCCATCTTAGTTTACTTCTACTCTTAATCTGTCAGCAGGATGACTCACCTTTTTTGGTCCCTGTTCCCACCTGTAGTTTATCCTCTAAGACTATCTATACGTTACACATCATTTCACCTTCTTGGAAGACACTTGTGGTTTGAAATGGCAATATATTCCTCTCCCTGTCTGTCCGGAGATTTTACAAGGAAGGAAAAAGTACTTAGACCTTAAAACCTTTTTCTATAGAGCAACCTAGCATTTTTTCTTGTTTTTATTTTGGCTTCCCGGTAAGATATCTATTGAAGAGTGAGTTGCACATTTAAGCATTTTTGAAAACAACATTTTACATTAACTTTGTGATCTATAATTTACTCTCTAAATTAAACTGACCCAAAACATCAGTCAAGCTTAGGTCAAAGGGAAGATGATGTTTTCTTATTCTAAATCTTCCACAAATATGAATTGCTCTGGTAATAAATTCATTTAGATGAGTACTGGTGACATTTCTTTAAAAACAAACTCAGTGGTACACTCGAGCTTATTCAGAGTGAACTTCATGCTAAAAGTAAATCTGAAAGAAATGTTCACACTTGTTTTTATCACCTGTCCTCATTAGTTGCATCTCATTTTCTAATTAAACACAGTAATTATAGAGAGTTCGTATTCATGCAATTACGAGAGAGAGAAATGAAGTTATGTCAGTGTCAAAGTTGTGGCATATAATTACAGCCTGTGCTAAAGAACACATATAATCCAGAGAGGAAAACACCCGGAACCATCATTCAGTAGATCTTCCTTAGTGCGTGAAAATCAGGTAATGGTATGAGGGGCCGTTAAGTAGGGTTTGACAGAACTAGAATCGGTCTTTTTTTTTTTTTTAAACATTATGAGCTTCCTCATTGTACAACTCTTCTTAGGATCACTTTTATCTGGCTCCAAAGACCTATTTCCCATCAATGCTTATTTATCAGAAGATTGGGGCCATCAGTTTATACTAAGGTGTGCCAGGGATATAGCTCAGTGGCACAAGTTCCTGCCTGGCAAGCACAAGGTCCTAAGTTCAATACCCAGTACAAAAAAAGTTATACTGAGATATAAATGGCTTATAGGTAATAGACCATATCTGCTTTTTTCAGGTTCAAAGTGTTACCTTTTTTGGAGGCCTCCTATGGGTGTGTCAGGTACTTACAAAACACAAACATCCTCAAAAATGAAAGAGACATTGTATCTACTTTCAAAGAAATCATAGAATCACAGGGAATCAGAGAGTTAAGTGAATATTTGCAAAATAAAAAGCGACAGAAGTCAAGAAAGGAAGAGCGTAGAGAGTAGTTAACTCTTTTTTAAATGTTGGATTCCCTCATCAGCTATGAGGCTTATCCATTACTGTATCTCCAGCATCTTATCATCATTCTTGGCATGTTTGGTTTCAACAAAGACTTGGTAATTTATTGTCTGTAGAGATGATATTTGATTCACTTGAAAGACTTTCTGTGTATTATTGTCTTATGAGCTGATGAATTAGGAGAATTTCACAAGTGAACAGCTCCTAACATGATTTCCAGTGATCCCTACCTCCTGAATTTCCTAGTCATGTAGAGATGCTTCCTCACCGAGTGTAAACAGGTAACAATAGGATATGGCAAAAATGATGTGATGTCATTTCTACCTGTGACCCCTTTGATCTCTGCCTATGACTTCCATTGTTTGCTCAACAGATGAAGCCAGCTGTATTCATGAGGTGCCTCCTCGAGAGATCTATGTGAACAAGGGACAGCAGGTGGCCAGCAGCCAGAGGCGAAGAGGTCTCAATCCACAACTAGCCAGGAACTTGGTCCTGCCAATGACCACAAGAGTGCATCTAGAAGGGACTCCTTCCCTAGTTGGACTCAAGATGGCTTCACCCTGGGCTGACATCTTAACTGCAGCCTGGGAAAAGCCTGGAGACCAAACCCCTTAGCCAAGTGCTTCTCAGATGTCAGATCTGTGGGATTGCAAACTGTGAGATAATAAATACTTTGAGTCAGTAGGTTTGAGGGTGATTTGGTACCTGGGAATAGGTAACTAATACAAAGTAAGGCACCTTTCTCTAGGTCCTTTAGCCTTTTGTGTCCAAAGGTTTTTTTTCCCCCTACAGGGAGAAATATTTCCAGTGAATTGTACTTTGTTTAATTCTTAATTGATTATTTTTGTTTGTTTGTTTTTTGAGGCAGTATGTCGGTATGTAGTGAGTGTGGCCTTAAACTTGCTTATGTAGCCCGGGCTGGCCTCAAACTCATGGTGATCCTCCTATCTCAGCCTTCTGAGTGCTGGGATTACAGATATGTACCACCACACCTGGCTTTAATACTCAATTTATTAAGCTCATGAATCTGATGCCAAAACTGAAAAACAATTTTTCTGGAGGCCTTTAAACATTGATTACAAATGTATTAAGCAAGTCATTTAAAACCATTTAAACTAGCTGCAACTATATTTTTAGAATGGCTAATTCTTTTAAGCATTAAAAAATCTAACTCAAAAACATATAAAAACAAAGATTACAGAATTTACTACTATAGGTTTATTTAAATCTACTCTAAAACATCAATATCATGGATTTGATGCTTTTTTATTTCTGTGCTTGCCTATTTATGCTTGTTCTGATTTACTCTAAGAGTTCCATTATTATTATTTTCCCCTTTTGAGGTCACAAAATTCTTAACAGACCCAAAGAAAAGATTATCTTATCAGAACAGCTTAGACTAAAGGGCTTGGTTGATTCTTGACTGGTTGATTCTTGATCTGGTTTGTTCATTTCTACCAAGGTGACTCTCACCTACACCACCTTTCCATAGTAAGCATTTCTATAGTTACATATTTGTCATGCTGATGAAACTATTTCATACCTTATACATAAGGTTTAATTTTGCAGCCTAATATCTACCTCCTAATTTTTTTCTCCAAATTGTTACTTGATCACTGTTATATAATTGATTTTCCTGTCATAATCAAATATTGATTTAGTCTCAGTGTTGAAAACTGACATTTTGCTTCTTAGCGCTGAGATTTAATTTCCTCGGCTTGGAGGGACTGAGTCAGCTGAGGGGATGGGTAGTTAGCATTCTTTTGTAGGTCATTCAGCTATTAATTACTTTGGAAAATACAACCCCATTCTGGTTGGTATTGTGAGTCTCCAAATTAAATAGCCCTTTCTGCTTTTGATACCAAATTTTTCTGGGAATATCTGGTTTATCCTTTCCAGTGTTTTTTCTTTCTAAGAAGCTAGTGAAAGGCAGATGACTATATGAAAAGTTAGTAGAATATCAAATACTCCTAATGATTAAAATCAATAAAAAGCACATATGGTTGCCATTTTCTATAACAGTGACTTTTGGGCCCAAATTCTTATTAACTTTTCTGTTTTGAATCATTTGGAATTCAAAGACTTTCACAAGGCTCATCTTTCATGAGCTGTGATGATGATGATGGTGATGATGATGTTGATGGTGATAATGATTTTGATGTTCAAAATTATAGAGACGTCATTTTTTAAAAAAAAGTAGTGAGCAAGACTAAACTGTATAATACCCTAAACTGTACACCAGGATGCTAAAACTGTAAAAAACAAGAGGTGGTTATCCCTTCAGGAGTGAATAGAAAGGTTAGATATCTTTGTGTGTGATGGGAATGAAGTTTGGTGGAAAGGATGACAGGAGTGAGTGACCAAGTTCTAGTTTTGACTTGGGTTTACATTTGATTTGTCTTTGCTTTCTGCCCTTTATTTTACAGTTAAAAATGTATCACCAGATAGTCAGTGGGGGGTGCTTTCTGTTGGCTCCCTACCCTTTATGCGCTGGCCTTATCATCCTGGAAAACACTCTTGCTACGGTACCTGGCAACAAAAAGATGATGCAGAGAGGCTTTTTCTATCCTAAGTCATGGAATTAGCTGTCCTTCAACGGATTCTGTTTCTTCTCAGTAGAAAATAATTTTAAACTCCAGGAGCAAAGATGTGCACTAGGATGCGCCTTGAGCCATGGTGCTATTGATGCTGCTGCTGGGTCCCTCAGAGCTGAAAAATATTTTTAAAGGTTATTATTTCACACTGATATTTTCAATTTAACTTACTAGCTGCTATTCCATGCTTTTCTTATGTTAGACATGATTTGACCAACTTATACACTTTTCTCTGAATTGACAATTTGTGGGCGGTTTTGCTATGATGAAGCTCCTGGATGCAACCAAGATATGCCTGGTACCACAGTGCTGTCCCTGCAATAGCAATACTCAAACTTTTATTTTTCACATAATTCACAATATTTTTGTCGTACTTTTCAAATTCATAATTTTGCACTACCTTTTTATTGTTTTCCTCATAGTTTGTCTCCATCAGCATTATTCAGTGGATCCCCTTAGAATTAGCCTCATATTAAACAATAATATCTATGTGATAAAAGAGTTATACTGACTGATCATATGCTTTTTCAGTGAACATTAAGATGAATATATTGTGTTGAATTTTTCACTTTTGGAGACAATGTCTTGTTAGATGGCCCAAGATGGCTTCAAACTCACTATGAAGCCTAAACTGGCCTAAAACTCATTATATAGCCCATGCCGATTGTGAACTCATAATCTTTTGCTTCAGTCTCCTAAGCATTAAGATTATTGGTCAGTACCACCACACCCAACAAGCATTGGAATTAAGGAGATTCAATAAATATCACTTTATTCACGGCTTTTAAATTTGAAGTTATTTGAGTGATCTCAACAAATGTTACTTTACTGATGGCCTTTATTCATATCCATCAAGTTTAGCACCATTTGAAAGACAGGCAAGGATCAGGAAGATGGAGCTCAAAATGCAATCTTCGTCACTAGGGAAAGCCGCACTTGGAATGTGGTTTAGGTACTGAGTGGACACTTAAGGGCTTCCTAAGTGTAGACCCAAGTTGGGCTGATATTTCCAGCAGCAGCCTTCCCTGCAGTGTGGCCTCATGACTGCAGAAACCAGAACACTGCAGAGACAGTCCTTCATGAAGAGTCAGATTGCAAATAGGCTGGAAGGGAACGAAGTAGTCACCATACTTTCCTTTAAAACTCATTGGGAATGAGAAAGAGAGCAATCAGGAACCATGGATGTGAAGCGAATGAGTATTCCTGTAGTTAAAACACAGAATCAGGAAATACTACTCATAATACACATTTATCCCCATTTAGAGTCACAGCATCTCAGGTGCACTTATTGGGGAATTCTAACCTGTGTAGTGTAAATAATGAAAAGCTTGTTAGGTAAACTTTATCACATGTTACTTGGGCACCTCTTCCACATCTCAGTTCATTTGTAATAATTGGGAGAACAGATTTGATGTAGATGAACATCTGAATTCAACCCAGGAGGAATCAGGTTGACACAGCTGTGCATGTAACCTCCTGATCCTGTTTCAGACACTTGGCACTGAACTGGTCTAATCTAGGCTGTGTGCTCAGCCCTGGATCCACTGACTCCCCCTGGGGCTGAAGAGATGGAGGTGGAGTACATTTGGCCTTAGCCTGCATCTGGACTGCTTCTTACAGTCAGAGGTGGCAGAACTGTCTCCAAAGACATAGGCTAAGAATGTGAATGGAGTATCTTTTCCAGAGAAAGTTGGCCTATGATTATGGAAGAATGTGTGAAAATTCTAAGTAAGAAATAAACATAAGGTATCCATCATTCATTTCTTTCAGATAGTATTTGATGTCACTTCCTCAGGAAAGCTACCTTGGGCACACATCTAAACAAAATGTAATACTGCTTTTATCCTTTCTCAACATTCCCTTTACTTTTCATCTAAGGTGAAATATGTAACTTGTATTTAGTTTGTGATTTAGTATCAGTTTCACTCATTAAAACAGTAAGGCTCTTGGACTTGTTTTGTTCATGATTTCTTCAGAATTAAGAAAGATATTGTCTTAGTTACTTTCCTTGTTGCTGAGAGGAAATACACAACACAAAGAGTTAAAAGAGGAAAGGTTTATTTCAGCTCACAGTTTTTAGAGGTTTCAGTTCATAGTTGGCTGATAGCAATGCAGAGCAGCCCGGCAGAGGGGCATCACAGAGGAGAAACAGTTCATGATAGGCAGAAGGCAGCAAACAGTGAAGTATCCAAGAAGCATCAGGTGAAAAGTGACAAGCAGCAGTTCTCTTTCTGTCCCTTATATCCTATCCGGTCTGCCCACCCTTAGGATGGGTAGCAGTGACACCCGGGGTGGGGCAGCCTTAATCCTAGCATTGCACCATGAATCAATCCCAGCATCACATCCTCGATTCCAGCATTACACACTCCAGACCCAGCCACCTTCAGAAAGCTCCATTTATGATTGCATGAGGCTTAGGAGGGACATCTAGGCACAAGCTATAATAGATGCGTTGTACTGGGAAGGAGCCCAAAGAAGTAACAGTAAATACTATCTATTTGAATGTTTACTAAAATTCTTCTCTCTTTCCTCCTCTCTCCCTCTCTCCTTACTGATTTTAAGATAAAGATAAAGAGCATGTGATGGTTAATGTACCAACTTGTATGGGACAAGGGACACCCAGATATGGTAGAACATATTTCTTTGTATGTACTTGAAAGTGTTTCTGGCAAAGATCAGTATTTGAATCAGTGGACTAAGTAAAGATTTCTCACCAAAACATTCTCCAATCTGTTGAGGGTCAAAATAGAACAAAAAGTCAAAGGAGAATTAATTCTGTTCTTCTCCTGGATCTAGGTATCCATCAACCCCTGACCTTGAATGTCAGAATGTCCGGGTTCCCACTTTCAAACTTCAGCACTTCCATCGGGAGCACCCCCTGGTCCTCAGGCATTTGGCCTGGGACCGAGAGCTACAGCATCAGCAGTCTTGACTCCAGGCCTTTGGGTTGGGACTGAATTGTACCACTGGTTTTCTCTGCCCTCCAGATTGTAGATGGCAAAGGGGCTTCTCACCTCCATAACCATGTTGGTCCATCCTATAATAAATCTTCTTTTATATGTCTATATAAATCCTATTGGCTCTGTTTCTCTAATGTAGATTTGAATATTAAGGGTTCCGGCTCAAAAATACATGGCTTGTTATGTCTAGGTTAACAAGGAGATATGTTTTAGTAAGGCAGTAACAAGTAACAGATTGGATTAATAAAATAGATTATCAAATGCTTCTACAATAAACTACACTACAGCAAATTGAAAAAAAAAGATTTCTAAGAATCTGTAAATCAATGTAATACATCAAGGTGTTGTGAAAAACTAAGCAAAACTCTATTTTTCATTCTCTTATCCTGTCCAAAAGATGAAACACTCTTGTTATAAACTGGCTTAGATAAGTCATATTGGTTGAAACATGAGACAAAGATTTTATTTTTGTCGGTCGTTAGTTATTTGACTTCTGAGAATTTGCATCTTCAGTAGAGTTTTTTTATATGTAGCTGAGTAACAGTGTTTTGCCTCAGTGCTTCACCTGTGCACTGAATAATAGCAACACCTGGATACTGTGGTGAGGATTCAGTACATTAATACATGCAAAGTACTCTAAGCAACTACACAAAGAGCGGTGCTGGATACTTTAGCCATTATCGGACATTATTATTGAACAACTTACAAGGTTATGTTAGCATCTTCTTTCCTTTATTTGCATAGCAGCTCCACTACCAGAACAGTTTTTATATGGTGTCTTATCTGTATTGCAGAGAGGAGTCAGCATTTTAGTTTCTGTTGGTGCCAGATATACAACCAAATAAATTTAATCCCATCTTTGATAAATTCACAATCTATGATTATTCTTATTTTTTTGGTACCGGGGATCAAACTCATGACCTCACGCTTGCCAAACAGGGACTTATGCCACTGAGCTAAATCCCCATCCCCTAAATTTACAATCTAATTCCAATGGAATATTTTTTTTTTCATTGTGAAGCTTGATTGTGGAGAACATAGAGTGAAATAAAAATGGTGTGATATTTAGGACTTGTTGGTCCAGGGTTCCTTCAGTGTTCACTGGATGCCCAGCCTTTTTCCAAATATTGGTTCTTCTTACTGGGTTGCTGTCCATTATGCATCAAATGTCAGAAGCCAACTATTAAAGTCTTGGTCACTAGGCTGCGCTGTAATTGGGAGGTGGTGGAACCTTTAGAATGTAGGGCTTAGTGGAAGTGGTTTCAGCCATCAGGGCTGTGCCTTTGAAGATGTATTGAGAGTCCATCCCTTCTTGTTTTTGCTTTTTGGGTGCCATGAGATAAACTGAAACCATAAGCCAAGGTAGATGCTTTCTCCTTGGAAGTGGATCGCTTCTGGTATTTTGTCATAGCAATGGAAAGCTGTGTCAAACAAAGACTGTCTACTGAGAGGATGTCTGCTGGCCTTGGCAGGGACTGCAATAGGATAGAAGAAATAAAACATAGTTAAAAAAAGAAGATCATAATTTTAAAAAGTTGTATTTTTTAAAAAGATTGTAACTTGCAGGAATCAGTTGAAGTTACCCAAGGTGATGTGTGGCAACATTCCTTTAGTTAATTGAGAAAGTAAAGAGCAGGAAGCTGATCCTAAGATAAGGAACAGCTTGAGAGAATCTAAAGAATGTTTAAATTACACACATGCACACAAAACCAAAACCAAAACTAAAACACAAAAGCTAAGGTGCATACCTGTAGAATGGGCTGGTACCCTTCCTGGGACTGAGCCACCACCCCCTGGGGTTTCCACCCCTTAAAGAGTGGTGTGAATGCTCCCTGTTCCAAAATTCCTTGTGTCTTATCTTTTTAAGCCCTCACACTCTACCCTTGAATATGTCCTAAAACTCTAATAACCTTCCGGAGCCTGACTGACATATTCTAAAAATTCTCTTTCTTGCTTGCTTTCTTCTTCCTTTGTCTCTCTCTCTCTCTCTCTCTCTCTCTTTCTTTCCTTCCTTTTTTCTTTCTTCTTTTCTTTTCTTTTTTTTTGTGATGGGAAACAGCGAATCTAACACAAGAGTGTGGGGTGGCTTCTTTCTTTCACCCTCAGGGACTTTAAGATTCAGCCTGGTGACAGGGTCATTTCCTTATTCTGTGGGAGCTGAAGCTAATTTCCACAAATCCCCAGGAGGCACTTTTTCACATCTGATTGGTCCACATGCCCTTACAAGCCCTTAAACCTTGGGCTGGGTCAACTTCTCTTCACGTCCCTGTGTTGGTACTTATGAGAGTTGGAGTAAAAATCTGAAAAACAATATTCTATATTGAAGACAGAAAACCAGAATGAATGCTGAGTAGACAACCAAACTTTATCTTTCTTTTCTTTATATTCTAACACATTCTATGCTTAATAAACACTAGACAGTGTACATAGTAAATAGAGCCGCCAAAGAATTATATTTTTACTTTCATGAGCCTGTGAATCTTAGAAATTCTTATCCAGGGAGCTAGCACTACCAGGTTTTTTTTTTTTCTCCTTGTTTAAATGCCTTCTCTTTTGTTGATTTCATCTAGTCCTAGGACTGCTAGAGGGGAGGTCTACACTGGCCCTTTCTCCTGAAGTTCCCTTGTTTTTACAAACTGTGACATCCATTGTTCATTCCAAGGTCTCGGGCATCTTTTGGCTCATTGACATCACATGTGGTGGATGAATTTACTTTTAAGATTTGTGACAAGAAATTGCCATGTTGGCTTCTTCTTTGAGACCTGAGGTTAGGGAAGGAGCTGTTGATGGACTAATGAGCATTTTAGTGGGGCTAAGAATGATCTTCCCACTCTTTAATAGTAGCTCAACGGGTTGCCCAAGGTAATTCTGAGAATATCAGTGGAATGTTACTTCATGCTGGCCTCGTCTTTTGGTCACCGTGCATCACGACATTGGAAGCAACTATAGTAAAGAAAACACGACTGTTGTGCCTGTCCTCTTATAAAGATGATACTAGTGTGCAGATCACATACAAAGTTTGTTACATTCTTGGAATTAACTCAAACTTTCATGCTCAGCATCTGCTTTTTCTTACCTCTAATTAGGAGAGGGCCTATGAGTTGGGGATAGGTTCAGGGTAGCTTTGTTCATACAACCAATACATAATTGTCACACACAATCGTCACTCAAGTTATTAAGAGCTCAAGTAAAACCAGAAACCATTTTATTCTAAAATGTCACAACCATGCCAATTAAAAATGTTCTTTTTATAAATCAGTCTGCTTGGGGAATTGACCAAGACGGAAATAAATACTTGCTTGTGAATTAGCTTGAGATGAATGTTTTAGGAAAGGGATTTTTTCTTTCTTCATTGGGGAAAGGATGATTCAGCATCTTTACATGCATCTTCTATTTCTAGGGTTAATTTCTCCAGTATCAAATTTTCAAATTTTTTTTCCTCCTGATTTCATATGTCACCAACATTGTTCAGAACAATTTAGCCTTTCCTTAGATAAAACAATGCCTTTAATCAGAAAATTTGTGCGTTCCAGTTTCAAATCATTTCAGTTTTCTTGTTCTTTGCACTTTTTAGATTATAACTTTGCAGGCAAACATTTGAGGAAACCAGATACTTCTCCTTTCGGAGGAATCAGTCAGCCTCTCTATGCTTCAGTTATTTCCCTGAAAGCTGTGGGTGACCATGGTAACAACATGCTACACTCACACCATCCTTTTGGGGCCAGTGTTCCTCATCTGTCTCAAACCTGTGCAGCTTATTGAGACTTGTCACTTACCACAGGGGACTCACACACTCATCCCCTTGCTTCCTTGGGGCCCACTCAGCTCTCGAGTTTCCCATAGAATTGGCTGAGGCCTCTGAGGGAAATAAATTTATTTCCATCTGATTATATCTCGGCCACATCCTGCATTTCTTCGTTTCTCCATGGATGTATCTCCTCAAAGCACCCCCAATATCCCTGCATGTAACCCCCACAACTCACAGTGTGTTACCAGGGAGTCCAAGCTGAGGTAAATATTCACCTCTTTAGAATGTTTCAAAGGCAGACGGCATATGTAAAGCCCTATGGCAGCATGTGGATTTGGAAACAGAGACTTATCATTTGATATCTGTCATTATCTTGGGGCAGTAATTCATTGACGTTTCAGTCCATCTTATCAATCAGTGCTTTGAAGAAAAAGAGTGTAACAGGTAGCCAAAGGTATCGTTCTGATATAACTACTGACTTTCCCTCAGCCCTGGGTCCCTTCATGGTTGCCTCCTTCCCTTTTCTCCCCTTCTCCTGCCAGGAGAAAAATGTGAGGAGGTGGGATCCAGGGTGCAGCTCTGTGGTAGTTTTCCTAGCATATATAATGTCCTCGGTTCCATCCTTTGCACTGTCAAACAAACTAAAAGGAAAGGAAAAGAGCATGTTAAAGTCACTTACTTTAATGGATTGGGACATAGTTCAGTAGGGTGAGGTTTAGCATGTATGAGTCTCTGTGCTTTTGGTTTTGTCATGATCTATAAAATGATCACAACTGCCCTTCAGTAATTTCTGGCCTTCAGTCTGCTGTGAGATTTGACTTTTAAAATTGGCCTTTCTAGATTGAAAGCATCTTATATGGATGCTTTTAAAATATATGTCATTAATTGTTACTGTTTAACCAAGAAAACTTCTCCTTTTGTACTTATTGTATGAGGTGAATTGGCCTTAAAAGATGCAATTTACCAAACAACTAATTTGACTACATTTCTGTTTTCTTTCTTTCTTTCTTTCTTTCTTTCTTTCTTTCTTTCTTTCTTTCTTTCTTTTCTTTTCTTTTCTTTCTTCCTCTTTCTTTCTTTCTTTCTTTCTTTCTTTCTTTCTTTCTTTCTTTCTTTCTTTCTTTCTTTTTCTAACAATCCAGACAAAAACAAACAGTTGAAAATAAAAATGAAAAAGACGGCTCAACTCAAAGTTCTTGGGAGCTGGGCTGATTTGGAGATAGAAGACAACTGAGAAATAAAGAGCTTTTACTTTTCTTTCAACATATAAATTGGCAACAGCTAATTTTTCTTACATATCATATTAGGTAGGAGCCTCAGTTCAAAGAGAGAAAACTCGAACACCAAAGGAGAGTTACTGGGAAGATTCCAATGATGCTCAGAGAATCCAGAAGGGGCCACAAGAAACAGGGTACTGCGTGGAATTTGGGTCTGGAACTGGAAAGCTGGAGAGCTGGGGCTGCCAGTGTCTTTCTTCATTATCCTCTCTGTTCGTTATGTCTGGTGTCGTGGGCTTACACTGTGTTCTCTAAGGGGACACTGGAGTCCTAACTTTAACATGGCTCCCATGCTTAGGCACAGCACTAAAATGTGTGTCTTTTTCTCCCATTAACCTGTCTATTGTCAGTTCATTTCAGAAGACTATTTAAACCTTCATAGGGAAAATTTGAACTTCCCTATCAGATGAAATCTGTTCCCTGATCAAAACTCTAAACAGTTTTTCATCTCACACAAATTCAACTAGAAGATCCCATGTGACCTGTGTGCTTGCTTTCTGACTTTACCTCCCGATGCTCTGCTCCAGCCACACTGCTTTGGCACCAGTTTTCAAACACGCCAAGAAAGTGCCTGTCTTAAGGTCTCTGGATCTGAAATTCTCTCCCACAAGAATAATTGCTTCCCAATACAGGCATGACTTGTTCTTTCTCTTCTTTTAACTTTTCTACTTCAGTGTCACTTTTCATTTTGTTTCTTTTCTAAAATACTTTTTCTTTTCTAAAATTTTAATACTGTCTCTCTCCGCTGCCCTGTCACCAATTATTATCCTTCTCCCTGCTTTATTCTTTCCTCCTTAGCACTAATACTTACTTGTCATATTGGTATTTATGTACTTCTTTTTCTAGTAATTGGAATTTGAGAGACCTCTTAGGGTCTCAGTGACATGTTGAATGATTTGATGACCAGCCTGCTCTGGCCTAAAGTATTTCCTCTCTGCTGAACTAAAACTCTTGAATTTCCTTTGAGTCTATGATCAGTCTCTTCCTCAAGTAAGAGAAGTTGAGCTCATTGATGCTACAGTTCTGACACATCCTCATTAAAACTGTTCTGAGGTTCTGCTTTTCTCTCACTGTCAATTCCTATTTAGCATCCTGATTCTAGGAACTATATCTTTATTGTTTGCCCTGCCAGAGAATTTAACCACGGTCTGAAATTCCAGGCTACTGGAAGGAAATTTAGAGATAATCTTGGTCTTCTCAGTCTTTTCACTGATGGGGGCACTAAGGTGCAGCAGGGTCAGGAAGGATACGGTTCAAAACCTTTCCTTATATTAAGAACATTTATAACATATGCAGTGTGTACTGTATGCCAGCTGTCATGTGAAGTACTGCATAGAGGAGAATGACTAACATGTACTTCTTCCCATTCTGCAGATCCATGCAGTACAGTGGAGAATTTACATACGCAGACAGGTTTAAGGTTGGATAAAGAAATTCAGTGATAGCTGAGTCTAGGGTACACAGCTATGATCACAGTTACTCAGCAGGCTGAAGCAAGAGGGTTCCAAATTTGAAGTCTGCCTGGGGAACTTAATGATACCTTTTCTCAAACTAAAAATAAAACCAAATAAAAAAGACTGGGGAGGTAGTTCAGAAAGCCCTGGATTCAATTCCCAGTATTATACAATGATACACACACACACACACACACACACACACACACGTATGCACCCTAAGAGAGATGGTCAGGACAGTCAGAATAAGGAATCCAATCATCATAAAGGTGAGAAAAGTAGAAAGAAGAGAGACAAAGTGTAAGAATTCTCTGTCAGCTTATATCTCCCAGCTTTATAAATATTAATCACGTATTCATTCATTTGACTAAACTGTATTGGATGTTTACTATGTTCAAATCATTGTGCCTCACTTTGAAGACACAAAAGATACTTGAGATCTTTCAAAATCTCTTTGGTAAGATATCTAATATTTTAAGGAGCAAGTAAGGTCATGAGCTTCTAATATTCACCAGCAAATTCCCACACCCAAGTCCCTGAGCAGTCAAGTCACATAACTGCAAAACAAAGGAAATTGGTTTCATAGCTCCTGTCCTTTCTCTGGAGGGAGACAGCAGCAAATCAACCAATGCAAGATTTGGAATATAACAATTAGGGGGAAAAAAAAAACAAGAAAGGAGGTGGATCTCTGGACTCAGGAAGGATCTGAAGGGAAAATTGGAGCCCACAGAGAAACTGAAGAAGAGACAGACCTCAACACAGAAAAAGGAAGTGGCAAACTGCACTTTCTCTCCAGCACCCAGCTAGTGGTGTGAGACAGGAGGCTCCAATCTACAGAGACAGAGTGATGGTGGTGATTGACTCCAGAGGCATCTAGGGAGACACAAAGCGGTGGATTAGAGCAGTGGATGCTGGATGCTACAAGAGCTAATAAGCAACTGCTGTGTCAGCTGGAGAGGGTGCTTCACCAGACACCATTTTAGGGAGGGGTCAACTGAACCCAAGACTTGGAGTAACCATGAGTTAGCTTCAACTTGGGACTGAGTAAGGGACACTGGGGGAAATATTATATTCAGGGTCAGGGAGCTAAGGTCAGGCTGTCAAGAGACATTCAGAATGCTGTAGGCTGAACAATTCAGCTTAATGCCACAATCACAGGCCAGGATCAGCCTGAACTCCATGGAGTTGAAAGCTCTAGAATTGGCACCCTGCCCTAATCCTACTGGAGGCCAGCTGGGATCCTCCAGCCTTGATCTGGGCTGTCTGCAGCCTTTGTTTACCAGCAGAGGCGCACTCTGAATTGAGCACTACCATAAAACTGTAGATGTAGGCTTAAAATAAGGGATAAATCTCACTTTTTGGTTGTTCATTTGCTTTTTTCTTTTTTGATTGTTTTTTCTTTTTTCATGAGTGTCTTAGTTACTTTTTACTCATTGTTGAGACAAAATACCTGAGGCCCAAAGTTAGGGAAGGAAAGATTTATTATTTCTTACAAGTTGGAGGTTTTATTCCATACCCAGCTGGCTCCAAGTGGCAGGGTGGCATGCTGGGCTGCCTTTCATGGCCAGCTACAAACAGCAAAAGTGAAAGCAAAAGAAAAAGACACACCTTCTTCCCACTGTTACAACATATCCTTGCCTCACCCCTAGACAGGTTGAACACCCACATCCCCAATCCCCCGCTAGACAACAAACCAATCCCAGTGCTAGACAACAAACCAATCACAAATACTAGATTCGGCTACATCCATATTGCATGAGGCTGGGGGTGGGGAAGAATATATAATCTACAGGAAGTGCGAGTTTTGTTTTAGTTCTGTTATTTTACTTGCACTTTTTTTTGTTTTATCATTCTTTTTTTCTCTCCTGTCTTCTTCATTAGCTTCCCAGTCATATTCCTTTGGGTAATTTTCCTTTGTCATTTAGCCTTGCTTCTAATCTTTCTCTTCTTTTATTTCTCTATTTTTTCCTCTTATCTGTTTTATATTTTCTTTCCTGAGGGTAAAATTGCTCTACTGAGATGTTCACTATATATAATTACCTAATTTATATTAGATTTTGTTATAGAAATGTAAATCTTGTACCTACAATTTAAGGTATAAATTAACATTTATCACAGTTTGTATTTTATAGATTGGGCTTGATGAATGTTATAACTGATCATACTATTTGAGCCAAGGTGACATAACTGTGATTAATTGCTTTTCCTTGTATGCCAATACTGAGATTGTCTGGGGGTCACAGACAATACCATATTCCAGTAGCAAAGAACTGGGTGCTAGAGCAAATAGGCAGCAATCTCTTACACCTAATAAATTGAAGAGATAGGGTCTTGAGGCACTCAAAGGCCAAAAGCCACTCAACCTAGAAGACATTTCTGAAAAGTAGTCATTTCCTAAAGAAGTCTTAATAGCAGTAATAAAGCTACCTACCATAAGCAATTTACAAGCATCAATGCAGAAAAAAATTTTAAAAATAGAAAATGCAAAAATATGAAAGTAAAATATGAAAGTAAAAATGAAACCTCAGACCCCTAGATTGCCCAAAGCAAATTCAGGGAGCTTTAGAGTGGAAGAAATCTAGTTCTTCTAGATTCATCTAGCCAAACTTTCTGAAATGGTTTCAGGAGAGGAAACAAAGGAGATGAATGAGTTCCTAGAAAAAGACGAGCCAGAAAAATTAGGCAGATAACTAGAGAGATGATGACCATGATAAAAAAGATATAGATTTAAAAAAATACAGGAGCTTAGAAAAGTGGTGGAAATCATGGATGCTCAACATAACAAAGAAGTCCTATAAACAGATTCAAACAAATTCAAATGTATAAACAGACTCAACAGGTATCCATGAGATTAAAGATTCTATTGAAAGTATATGCAGCAGAATCAAGCAATGTGAAAATATCATATAGCATAATAGCATAGATAGCATATCATGTGAAGATAGGTTCACAATTAGAGATAATCAAATGACTTTTTTTTGATATCAGGAATTGAACTCAGGACCTTGTGTTTGCCAGTCAGGTGCTTGTGCCACTGAACTATATCCTCAGTCTCTGAAAGACTTCTTAAAAATATAAAGGAACTGTGACAAGTCAATCCAACAGCTGCTAGATGATGCAAGAAGAATAATATAATATTAATTGGAATCAATAAAAAAATCAGAAGATAGTACAAAGATAAAAAACCCCACAAAACTGGTATACAGAAGTAATACCAGAAAACTTCTAAGTATGGAAAAACAATCTGACATACAGATAAGTGAGGTATATAGAAATCCAATTAGCTACAATCAGAAAAAAAAAATACTGACGCATCAAGTAGGCAAGATTCCAGAAACTCAACACAAGAACAGAATATTAAAAACTGTTAGAGAAAAGAAACAAACTACCTATAAAGAAAAAGTCATCAGAATCACATCAGACTTCTCAATACAAATTTTTAAGTCAAAGAGAGCTTGAAATGAAGAATTTTGAGCCCTAAAAGAAAACAACTTCCAATCCAGATTGACGTACCCTATAAGATTATCATTCAAAATCGGTAAGATACTTTCAT
Organism: Hydrochoerus hydrochaeris; assembly: GCA_004027455.1. Classification (NCBI taxonomy): domain Eukaryota; kingdom Metazoa; phylum Chordata; class Mammalia; order Rodentia; family Hydrochaeridae; genus Hydrochoerus; species Hydrochoerus hydrochaeris. Next base: position 39,569 of record PVLA01003638.1, on the reverse strand, counting down.
GATAAAGAGTGCTTGAATAAATTCATGACCAACAAAGCAGTACTCCAAGAAAAGTTCTGATGGATATCCTAGGAAAAGGGAGTGAAGACAATTCCATGAAAACAATAGATTGAACCCACTAGGCAAGGCAAGCAATTGAACAGGGGGGAAAGAAAGGGAAATAACAATAGGAAAATAATACCACAAAGATTAAGTCAATACATATCAATTATAACCATTAATGTAAATAATCTCAATTCATCAATCAAAAGAAACAGTAATTGGCTGAAGGGATAAAGCAACATATTCTAATAATACATTGCATATAAGAAATGCATTTAATTAAAAAAAGGACATTCATAGACTGAAAGTGAAAGAATGAAAAACAATACTGCATGTGACAAGAATGAGGAAAAAAGCAGGGGTAGCTATTGCATTAGCAGACAAAGTGGATTTGAAGTCAAGACTACAGAAGAGATAAAGATCACTACACACCAATCCAAGAGGAAGAGATAATAATCATAAATATATATTCACCAATTACTAGCTCACCCAAGTATACAAAAAAAATTAATGGATATGAAGAGTTAGATAAGCACTAACATGATTGTGATTGGGGACCACAATATTTCACTGTCAAAAACAGACAGATCAACTAGACAAAACAAACAATAAAACAAAACAAATATTAGAACTAAACCCAATCTTTGAACAAAGGGATTTAGATATCTATTGTGTTCCATCCCATAATAACAGAACACACATTTTTCTGAGATGCACATGGGACTTTCTCCAAAATAGGTCATATTTCATAGAACATACTTAAGTAAATGGAAAAGGATTGAAATTATCTCATGCATACTCTCAGGTCATTGTGAAATCAAGTTGGAAATCAGTGGCAAATGAAACTCTCTGGAGCCTAGCCAAGAGTCTCAATTGTCTGTTTTAAGAATACAGCAAGAAAAATAAAAAGCAGAGACAAGTATAGAATTCTATCAATGACTTGGAAATCAATGTCTTTAGATCGGACCTCCTCCACTCCCAAAACAGCCACTATTTATTAGGTGTATACAGTGATAGGTGGGGGTAGTAAAGGATTAAAATTCATCAGAAGACTCAGACTCAAAGGGGCATAAATGATCATATGCCAAGTAGGATCTTTTCCTGGAGTATAATCCTGGGATGACTCGAGAAGGCATAGATGATCTTATGCTTAGAAGAGTCAATGGGAAATTTCAAATGGCTGGTACCAATAATCCCAAACCTCCTTTTTATCCCATAGGGAAATATGCAAAATTAACCATTGTAAATTTTTGGTCCCCATCAGGAATCACAAAAAATACATAATGGAATAATGGAATATTCCATTCTAATAGTGGAAATTAAATTCCACCCCCTTCAACAACCATGGGTCATATTAAATTAAAGAAGAAACTGAATGGTTTCTACAATTAAATGATAATGCCAGTACAACATACTGGAACATATGGGACAAAATAAAAGGATTTAAATAAGAGAAATTTACCATTGTGAATTGTAACACAAAAAGAAAAAAAAAAAAAAGTAAGCTCAAATACCTAAAGTTGAAGCTCAAGCTTCTGCAAAAAGAAGTTAAACCCAAAGTGCATACAAGGGAGGTAATTATAAAGACCAGAACAGAAATCAATGCAATTGAGGCTAAGAAAGCAATAGAAAGAATCGATAAATCAAAGAGTTGGTTCTTTGAAAGATTAAATAAAGTAGATAAACCTTAGCCAAATTTATCAAAAAAAGGAAAGAAATACTCAAACCCATGCAATTAGGAATAAGAAGGGAAAAATCACAACGAATTCTGCAGAAACACAGAAGATTGTTAATATCTACTTTGAGAACTTGTATTCCACTAAGACCAAAAACTCAGATAAAATGGACAGATTCCTAGATACAAACTACCAAAGTCAAATCAAGAAGAATAAAAATTCTAAATAACCCAATATCAGTTAATGAAATTGAACAAGTAATTAAAAAACTATCAAGAAAGAAAAGTCCAAGTCCTAAAGAATTTGTTACTGAATTCTACAAGATCTTTAGAACAAATCTAATACTACTGCTCCTCAAACTCTTCAATGGAATCAAAAGGAAACCATACTCCCAAACTCATTTGTAGAAGCAAGCATTATCCTGATACCAGAACCAGAGAAGGATTTAACCAAAAAGAGAACTACAGGCCAGTCTCCCTTATGAATAGGAGATACTGGCAAACAGAATGCAGCAAATCAAGAAGGTCATTTAACATGACCAACTAGGATTCATCCCAGGTATGCAGAGATGGTTCAATATATATGAATCAATAAATATAATATACCACATTAACAGAATCAGGCACAAAAACCACATGCTTATCTCAATAGATTCAGAAAAAGCATTTGACAAAGTCCAACACTCACTCATGATGGGGGGAAAACCCTATAGAAAACTGGAATAGAATGTCTTTATCTCAACCTGATAAAAGCCATCTATTACAAACCAACAACCAACATTATAATCAATTGTCAAAAGCTGGAAGCTTTCACTCTAAAATCAGGAACAAAACAAGGATGTCCACTATCACCATTCCTGTTCAAACCAGTTCTGTAAACATTAGTCAGAGTAGTTAGACAAGAGAAAGAAACAAGTGGAATAAGGATAGGAAAGGAAGAAATTAAATTATCATTATTTGTAGATAATGTGATACTCTACATAGAAGACCTCCAAAAAAACTCTGTCAAAAACAACCACTAGATTTAAAACCAAATTCAGTAGTGTAGCAGGATACAAAATTAGTACCTCAAAATCAGTAGCATTCCTCTGCACAAATAACCAACTCACTGAGTGAAAATTAGAGAGACTAACCTTTCACAGAAGCATGAAGAAAAATGAAATACAAAGTTTTGTAAAGGGTGAGATGAAAAAGGATTGAAAGAAAGGGAGAAAATAAGAATATAATATGTACAGGTACATATTCCCTTAGTGAATGTGATTATTATGTGTGTCAAAAGTGTGCCAATACAAAGCCGAGCCAGTACATATCAGTGATATCCATAAATATGAATGGCCTCAATTCACGTATAAAAATAAATAGATTGACAGAATGGATCAAGAAACAGGATCCCACAATATGCTGTATACAAGAAACACATCTGACCTAAAAGGAAACTCATAGATTAAATGTCAAAGGATGGAAAACAGTATTCCATGCAACAGGAACCCAGAAAAAGGCAGGAGTAGCTCTTCTATTTGCAGACAACATGAACTTCAAACCAAAAATGATTAAAAGAGATAGAGAAGGTCACTACATGCTCATTAATGGAAAAATTCAAGAGGAAGAACTAACAATTATAAATATATATGCACCAAATACAGGAGCACCCAACTATATAAGAGAGATAATAATGGACATGAAAAACCAAATACACACCAACACAATTATAACAATATCTTAATAGCCCACTGTCACAAAGAGATAGATCAACTATACAAAAAGTGAGCAAAGGAATAACAGAACTGAATCATACCTGTCAGCAATTGGACTTAGTAGACATTTATAGAGTTTTCCACCCAACCACATCAGAATACACATTCTTCTTAGCTGCACATGGGACATTCTCCAAAATAAACCATATATTATCCCATAAAACATTCTTAAGTAAATGCAATGGTACTGAAATCATACCATGCATAATATCTGACCATAGTGCAATGAAATTGGAAATTAATGGCAAAAGAAGTTGCAAAACCTGCATAAATACATGGAAATTAAATAACCTTTTGAATAACCAGTGGGCTATAGATGAAATTAAAGAAGAAATAAAGCAATACCAACAATTCAATGAAAATACAGAAACAACATACTGCAATCTGTGAGATGCAATGAAAGCTGTCTTAAGAAGGAAATATATAGCAATAAATTGTCATATCAAGAAAACAGAATGAGCACAAATAAACAACCTAATGCTCCATCTCAAGCTTCTAGAAAAAGAAGAGCAAGCTAAACCCAAAGCTCATAGAAGAGAGGAAATTGTAAAGATTACAGCAGAAATCAATGCAATTGAAACTAAAAAAAAAAAAAATACAAAGAATTAATGAATCGAAAAGCTGTTTTTTTGAGAGAATCAACAAATTTGACAAACCCCTAGCTAACCTTATCAAGAGAAAGAAAGAAAAAACCCAAATTCATGCAATAAGAACTCTGAAAAGGGAGAAATTACTACAGATCCCATGGAAATTCAAAAGATCATGAATACCTACTTTGAAAATCTCTACTCACATACAGTGGAAAACACAGAGGAAATGGACAGATTTCTAGAAACATATGAACTACCAAAGCTCAACCAAGAAGACACAGCAATTTTGAACAACCCAATATCAGCTATTGAAATTGAAAATGTAATTAAAAACTTATCAACAAAAAAAATCCCAGGTCCTGATGGATTCATAGCTGAATTCTACAAGAAATTTGGAGAAGATTTGATGCCAATACTCCTTAAACTCTTCAATGAAATTGAGAAGAAAGCAATTCTCCTTAAATCATTCCTGGAGGCAAGCATTACTCTGATACCAAAACCAGAGAAAGATCCAACCAAAAAAGAGAACTATAGGACAATTTCACTAATGAACATTGATGCAAAGATTCTCAACAAAATACTGGCAAATAGAATGCAGCAAATCATCAAGAAGATTATACATCATGACCAAGTGGGTTTCATTCTAGGAATGCAGGGATGGTTTAACATACACAAATCAATAAATGTAATACACCACATCAACAGAGCCAAAAACAAGAACCACATGGTCATCTCAATAGATGCAGAAAAAGCTTTTGACAAAGTCCAACACATGTTCATGATAAAAACCCTTCAGAAACTCAGAATACACGGCCTCTACCTCAACCTTATAAAGGCCATCTATGACAAACCAACAGCCAACATTATACTAAATAGACAAAAACTGAAAGCTTTCACTTTAAAATCAGGAACAAGACAAGGATGTCCACTATCACCACTCCTTTTCAATATAGTTCTGGAAACACTAGCCAGGGCAATTGGACAAGAGAGAGAAATAAAAGGAATAAAGATAGGAAAGGAAGAAGCTAAATTATCACTATTTGCAGATGACATGATACTCTATATAGAAGACACAAAAAACTCCATTAAAAGACTACTAGAGGTAATAAAGAAGTTCAGCAGTGTAGCTGGATACAAAGTCAATGGTCAGAAATCAATAGCATTCCTGTACACAAACAAAAACTCACTGACAGAGAAATTATGGAAATATCGCCCTTTATAATAACATGTAAAAAATGAAATACTTAGGTATCAACCTAACTAAAAATGCAAAAGACCTATATGCTGAAAATTATACTACACTGAAAAAGGAGATTGAAGAAGATATTAGAAAATGGAAGGATATTCCTTGCTCTTGGTTAGGAAGAGCCAACATTGTGAAAATGGCTATACTCCCAAAACTGTTATACAGATTTAACGCAATCTCAATCAAAATACAATTGACATACCTCACAGATCTAGAGAAAACACTCCTAAAATTCATTTGGAAACAGAAGAAACCTAGAATAGCAAAGGCAATTCTAGGCAACAAAAGCAAGGCAGGAAGCATCTCAATTCCTGACTTGAAACAGTAATATAAAGCCACAGTGATAAAATCAGCTTGGTACTGGCAAAGAAATAGACCTGAGGATCAATGAAACAGATTAGAAGATGCAAGCACAACTACAAAGACACTCAGCCACCTGATATTTGACAAAGGGGCTAAATATGTCCACTGGAAGAAGGATAGTCTCTTTAATAAATGGTGTTGGAAAAATTGGCTCTCCACATGCCGAACACTGAAACTAGATCCATGCATATCACCATGCACAAAACTAAAGTCTAAATGGATCAAAGACCTCAATATTAAAACAGAAACACTAAATCTACTGGAAGACAAGGTAGGTAGAAATCTTGGAGACCTAGGGGTCGGCAGAGAATTCATGGTTAAAAATGCAAACTGCACAGCAAACACTTCAAAGAATCAACAATTGGGATCTCATATTATTGAAAAGTTTCTGAACTTCAAAAAAATCACCAACAGAGTGAAAAGAAAACCCACCGAGTGGGAAAGAATTTTAGCCAGCAGTCCCTCAGACAAAGGACTTATATCCAGAACATATAAAGAATGGAAAAACACCAAGCCCCCCAAATCCAAAAACCCTCTGCAAAAATGGGCATCTGAGATGAACACACAGTTCTCAGAGGGAGATATACAAATGGCAAATAAATACATGAAGAAATGTTCACCATCACTGGCCATTCAAGAAATGCAAATTAAAACAGCATTGAGATTTCACCTCACTGCGGAAAGAATAGTGGCCATCAAGAAATCAACTGATAACAAATGTTGGCGAGGCTGTGGGGAAAAGGGAACACTGCTCCACTGTTGGTGGGAATGTGGACTGGTGCAACCATTATGGAAATCCATACAGAGAATTCTCAGAAGACTAGGATTGGAAGCCCCATTCAATCCAGCTATTCCCCTCCTGGGAGTGGTTCCCGGAAGAACTGAAAAGTTCATATCACAGCGATATATGTGCACCTGTGTTCACAGCGGCACAATTTGTGATAGCTAAATCTTGGAAACAACCAAGATGCCTATCTACTGCAGAGTGGATGAAAAAGATGCGGCATTTTTATACAATGGAATATTACTCAGCTATAAAAAGGATGATCTTGAGGCCTTCATAGGCAATTGGAGACAGCTTGAGACTAGTGTCATTAGTGAAATAAATAAGAATCATTTATAAGTATCATACTGAGTCTCTATTGTAAAAAGTAAATAAGAACTATAAATGTAATAAAACCAAAATGTGTAATCCCTATTATAAAAAAGAGAGGAAAGTGCTCTAAGGGATATAAATGCATGTATGTTTGACTGTGTAAAATAGATGACCATATTGCTGAATCTTTATTGGATCTTTGAGCAGAACTGTTTGCAGTCTCACTGTTTGAATGTCTGCTATGTATCCTTTAACTTTGTAACTTCAACAACTACATCCAAGATGACAATATGTAATTTATAAACTAGTGATTTCTTAGTGGTTTTTTTTCTTTTTCCTTTTTTTCTTTCTTTCTTTTAGAATACTGTATTGTTGCTACCCTTTTTTCTGTTTTGTTTTTTTCTTTTTAAATAAAATTTTAAAATGTATAATTGCTATTGTAAAAAAAGAGGAAATAGGAAGTGCTATAAAAGATATAACTGCATGTATATTTAAGTGTGTAGGATTGATAACCATATTTCTAAGTTCTTGTTGGATTGTTGAACAGATCTGTTTACAGTCTCACTGCTTGATTGTCTACTTTGTGTGCTTTAATATTGTAACTTGAACAACTATTTCTAAAAGAACAATAAGTAATTTATCAACTAGTGATTTCTTACTGTTCATCTTTTTTTTAAATTCTGTAATATTTGTATCTTTTTCAGTTTTTTCTCTTTAAATAAAAAGTGTGCCAATAAAATTAATTAAAAAGAAAGGAAAAGGGGCACACAAATTTATTAGCATGCAAAAGGGGAAAAACACACAGCATTGTTATTACCCACTATCCTATTATGCTTGGAGAGCATATGCCGCTTTTCCATAGGAGAGGAAAAGATCGGTAATGTATTTTTAGAGAATATTAATGATGGGAGGGTTTCATTGAGCTTGGACAAACACACAGTAGCCTGGGTCAAAGTCCATTAAGCATACAAAATGCAAAATGGATTATAAATGATTCTCTTTGGAGCAGTGAATGAAATGGTGCAGGTGTGCAACAGAAGGCTATCTTGTGGTGTTGACCTATGGTGGTCTTTTACTGCTGTATAAGCTTCATTAATAAAAGCTCAGGGCAGGGACTGGAGGCAACTGTGCCTTCTCCGATGTCACTGTATTTTCTCCGAACTTCAGATGGTTGTCCAAAGGGAGGATTTAAAAAAAAAAAAAAAAACAAAACAGAAAAGCACGGTGTTGATGATCAGTCTGCTTGTTCTCTTTTCCATTTTTTTGGAGTGGGGTCAGGGGAGGGGTAGAACTGAGAACTGAACCCAGGGCCTGACATGTGCTGGGAAAAAGTGCTACCACTCAGCTAGATCTTCACCCTTTTGACACTTATTTAGAGACAGGGTTTCTCTAAATTGTTCAGGCTGACCTGGAACTTGAGATCCTCCTGCTTAAACCTCCCAAGTAGCAGGGATTACAGGCATGTACCATGGTGCTTGGCACTGAGCCCACTTCTTGAACTTTTAATTTTTTTTGCATTCTTCAACATGACAAAAATGACTGGCAGTGGGGTATCCTTTTTGATCTTGGACAACACCATAAATTCCTATAGGCAAATCCTTTTTTTTTGAGGCCTGTGTAGGCTTCTGGGGAGACTGTCTGGTTTTCCTGTAAAGAAGGGTTAGTAATGTCATGGAGTTGCTTTGTACATACATTCAGCAAGTGTAGGAGCTTGGCAATTGATCCGTTCTCCAGTCTTCACTTGTTGGAGACCTTTTACTAACTGGCTTTCTATGTTTAGCTGTGAGTCTGTCCTAGGCCTCAGCCCCTTGCCTGGTGATGGGAGCTGATCCATCGTAAGTGAACCTCTCTGAATTTATAGTAAATGAACCTCTATGAATCACTGGTCCTGGCTGGAGGCCTGTAGTGGCCTGTGAGGCCAGAGATGCCTTAAAGGGCAAGATAAGGCCACAGTGGTGGACACTTGGCTCCAACCCCAATTAATAAGATAGAGACTGCAGCTGAAGGAATTTCACTCCGGCAGTCTCACTCCTACAGTAAATGTCAATTGGAGATAGGACAGGTCCCCTAAATTGGCATAATTTACTACTTGGAGAAGTCTTTGAAGTGACTCCCAAGGTCCTGCTCATTGCCTGTGCTTTCCTCAGTTTCCTGCCTTCTGTCCTTGGACCTATTAACAGTGGACTGATCCAGAGAAGCCTTTGTCTTAGCCCTCGGAGTCATGAGCTTAACTAAAGGGTTTTGACCCTCCTGGAGCCCTAAAGTCATATCACTTGTTACATTTTATTAACCTCCGCCATATACTCGTTTGGGAGGTTGGGGATCTAGGTCAGGACCCGATATTCACTCAGTATTTCAAGGAAATGCTGCCAGTAGCTTTAGTAAAGTGAGGATTAAAAATTAACCATTAGATTTAGCAATTTGGTCATTGTGACCTTGACTCCGTAGTTCAGTGGTGAGGTGGGGGCTAAAACTGATTGGAAAGAGTTCAAGAGATTATAAACCACACTTCCACAGAGCAGATGAAAGAAATCACAATGTACTAATGTGCTGGTTGGAGTGATCCAAAAGAAGTAAATGCTGATGCTACAAGAGAGAGAGGATATTGTTAGAGATACCCCTGAACAAGAAGGATAGAAGCTTCTAATGAGGTGATTGAACTGGTTGTTGAACACAGCCATTACTAAAAATTAAATTACATAGCTGTATAATTGATAAATTATAAATTTTAAAAGGTAGTAAATTTCAAAACTCATCCCATTGTAATTGCATCGCTACATTTTTCCATACCAGCATGCTTATGGTTTTTTTTTTTTTTATGTGTATGGATGGATAGAAGCTCAGGAGTACTACACAATGTACTATACAATCATCCCTAGCTTAGTGCCGACAGTTCCCTCCGAGGACCAGGAGAGAAGATCGAGCATTTGACCGTCGGTGATGAAATGTCTTCTATTTGCCAAGGGAAAAAAGAAGCAAGGTAATCACCTGGGAATAAGGCTGAGACACGAAGTGCTGGAGTTCTGAGGTGCGAACAGTGAGGGGAGAGTAGGTGGACAGGAAAAATGTAGTATTTTAGTAGAGCAGTGGGCTGGCACCGTTACAAGATCCCTTGAAGTTAGTGGTTATGAATTTAAAAAGTCACGATGGGTGTATATTTTCCTGCGGTCTTTTTCAGTTGCTTGAGTGACCATTAAAGAGAGACTTATCCAAGGCAGGGGTTTTGCCCTCTCTGACTACGCATGGCAAGGACTAATGTAAAGGTGAGCACCTCAGAGACATCTGTGTTCAGGTCAGCTAAAGTCATGTCCCTTGTCCTGTAAATTAAGTCATCCTTTTTACTTTCCTGCCTCGTCCAGCGGGTCCTAAGTCACTTGGTATATTTGTTCTAGGTAGTGGCAGGGATCGAGCTTAAGTTGCTGTCGAATCCACAGTGCTTGACCAAGTTGGTGCTCAGAAACATGTAGAATAACATTAAAAAAAAAAAAAAAGGATCAACTTGCTCATTTGGTAACAGCTTTAGTTGGAGTAAATAGTCGAAATTCTTTTTGTATGCTGTTGCTCCTGGTCGCTGACGTTAATCTTCAGTGAGCAAAGGAACTTCCCTGCAGAGTTGGAAAGCCGAGTTCGTTAATTCCTCGACACGCCTTGGAGTCTGTGCAATTTTCATTTAAACGCCCAAATCCCAGGCCCCGGGCAGCTGTCCCGGTCCTGTGGGCAGCGCAGTTGCTGGCTTCTGTCTCACCAGACTAAGCGACACCGAGGAGGGTCATATTACCACCCTAAAGTTTATTGCCGTAGGATTCCAGGCCGCGCGGAAGGAAAAGCTCCACCCCGAGGTCGGGGGCTGCAGGGTGCGGGGCCGGGCGCGGCGGGACTGGGCGGGACGGCGGCCCCTCCCGGGGCGGAGCTCCGGGGCTGCAGCCGCTCCAGGGGCGCCCTGCGGCTGGCGCCACTTTCTGCCTGTCTCTTCGAGTGACCAATAAAGTTTCCAAAGTTTGAAAAAGGACAGAAAAGCTCCCGCCCCCGAGGCGGCCGGCGTGTGGATGCCCGCGGGCCCGCGGAGCTGCGGCCCGGAGCTGGCGCGGGCATGGGCGTCACGGTGGACGTGCACCAGGTGTACAAGTACCCCTTCGAGCAGGTGGTCGCCAGCTTCCTGCGGAAGGTACCCGGCCTTGGGCTCGGAGCCCGCGCTCTGCCCGCGCGGAGGTGCGGGGCCGGGCTGCGCGCGCCGGGGCGGAGCGGGGCTCCCGAGGGAGGCGGCGGCGGCCGGCCAGGGTGCGGGGAGCCCTCGGCCGGTCCGGGCGGCTCGCGGGGCCCGTGCCGCCGCGCGCCCCTCCACTCCCAGCCAGTCTTCCCGCCGCCCCGACGCTAGCGAACCGCGGGGGACGGTAGGGGGCAGGCTTCTCACCCTTGGGCGTCCTGGAGTTGTGGTCTGTAAAATGAGGAAGTAATGGCACTAAAACCAGCTCGTCGGCTGTGAGGATCCTAAGGAGATGCTGAGTGTAAATTGCCTGTCACAGCGACTGAGGGCTGGTAAAGGGCTTGCAGATGTTTTGGTTTGTACTGTTGCGATGGAGAGCCCTATGCAGATAGGACTTTCTATCTACGGAATGAGGATGTTGTACCTGAAGAGCTTTTTAATTTCCCTTTCAGCTTTCACATTCTGTGTGTGCATATGTAGTACTGGGCTTTGGCGTCCTCAGCCCTTTTTGATAGTAATAATTATTTTTTACCGTTATTTTTATTTTGAGTCAGGATCTTGATAAATCCTGTGCTGAAATTTACTCCTCACTGCCTCAGCCTTGCAAAGTACTGGGATTACAGACATGAGGCGTGATACCCTGCAGCTTTTGTATTCTTGAGCAAGAGCTACAAAAGCTGTAACTTGTCTGGTGTAGCAGCTACTGGACAGTAAGATCCTTGCAACCCAGAAGCCAAATGAAGGGAAGTGCTGGGAAGATGAAGTTTCTTTCTTCTTAATTTTCTCCTCCTTTTCCTCCTCCTCCTCTTCCTCTTTATCCTTCTCTTCCCTTCCCCTTTTCCTTCCCCTTCTTCCTCCTCTTCCTTTCTCCTTTTCTGCCTCCTCTCCACCTCCTGCTCCTCCTTCTCCTTCTCCTTCTGTTCCTCCTCCTCCTCCTCTTCTCCTTCTCCTTCTCCTCCTTCTCCTTCTCCTTCTCCTCCTTCTCCTCCTCCTCCTCCTCCTCCTCCTTCTCCTTCTCCTCCTCCTCCTCCTCCTCCTCCTCCTTGTCCTTCTCCTTCTTTTTGGTAAACCTTAGCCTCTATTACAGAAGGTGGCACAGATCATGGAGGAGTGGGTAGGAGGATGCTGTTAACATGGTGTTCCTGTGGAGATCTTTTTTACTTGAGGCAGTGTCAGTTTGCTGTTACTGTTTGTTGACCCCATATCTAGAATAGTGAATGGGTGAATGAATTGTGGAAAGAATGAGTCATGAATTATAAAAACAAGGGCAAGAGATCACTATTTGTTTGAACATTGCAGTTTGGATTGTAAGTCCTGCAGTGCCGCTTGTGTTAGCTTTCCATTGTGAAAATGAAATACCATTGTTTTAGTTACTTCCCTTATTGCTAGCACAAATTGTCTGACACCCACAACTTAATGAAGGAGAGATTTAGCTCGGTACACATTTCTGTCTGTAGTTACCTGTCTGCAGGGAGAACAGCATGGTGGAGAGGAATGGCGGAAGAGAGTTGCTTACTTCATGGCAGTGGGCAGGCAGAGCCAAGGATGCACCAGGAAAGGAGATAATTTTCCAATGTGACCAGGCCCTACTTCTTAGCAGCAAGTTAGCTACAGTTAGCTATAGTTCAGTTATAGCTATACATTTAGCTATAATTCAGTTATCTTCCAAGGATACCAACTATGATCGCATGAGACTTTAGGGGGACATCTAGGCATAAGCTGCAACAATCACCTTTTTAGCTTGTAAACAGAAAGAGTTTATTTTGGCTCACAGGTTTGGATCCATGGTAAATTGGCCTTGTTGCTTTGGGCCTGTAGTAAGGTAGCACATTATGGTAGGAGCACAAGTGGAGCCGAACTATTTACATATGACCCAGGAAGAAAAGAAGAATGAGGAGAGGGCTATGGTCATGTAATCCCCTTCAAGAGCACACCCCTAATGACCTAAGTACCTCCTATAAGGTCCCACCTCCAAAAGGTCACACTCTGAGGACCATGGCCTTAATATAGGAGTCTTTGGGAACATTCAGCATCTGAACTGTGGCAGCATTGCTTCTTTGGAAAGCCTTTCTGGATTGTCATCTCGGAGAGGCAGTCTCTGCCATCTCAGAACTCGAGGCACTCACTGACCATCTGCAGGGTTAGGCAGTTACTTCTATACATGTCTTATTCCTTCCTTGCACTAAGCTGTGCTATTTTGCACATCATGGGCACTCGAATGAATCTTTCAGGATCAACTCTACTGTGTTCTTTATCCAATCTCAATCTCTTTTGTTTGATGTTTCAAGGTCTGTTTATGTGAGTGAATCTGCTGTGTCTGATATAAAGATATAGCTTTGGTGTGTGTTAGGGAGAGAATGTAGAATGTTTCAGTTATCGATTGGCATGTAACAGATCATTCTAAAAGGAAGAGACTTAAATCAGTGATAGGCTTTTGATTCTCAAGATGCTGTGGGTTTACTGAGCTCATGTGATTGAATTATTTATTTATTGTTTGTGCTGTGTGGAACAGTTCTGGTCATTTAGGCGACTGCCTTTAGTTAGGATCTGGTAGAATTCCCCTCCCTCCCTCCTTCCTTCCCTCCCTTAGTGCCTTCCTCCTTCTCTTTTTTCCTTCCTTTTATGCTTCCCTCCTTCCTTCCCCAACTTTTTTCTTTCCTTCCATTTAACACCCTCGCCCCCATCAGTTTCTCTGTGTCCTCCATGCTGGCCCTGCACTCACAGTTTTCCTGCCTTAGTGTGAGTGCTGGGATGAAAAGTGTGCGGGGTCGTGCATAATGTTTATCAGGTCCTTAGCCAAATGTCTGGCTCACAGAGAGTAAGAACTGAGGGCATTTTCGAAGGCAAGGTTGAGGAAATAGGAGGCAAACATTTTTCTAAATATCTAACAGTGGGACAGAGTTAACAACGTGCATGAGACTCTACTTCGAATCTTTGTATTTGTTCATAAAGCAGTTCTTTGCCAAGAGATTGCCTGGGAGGAGCTCCATGACTGTGTTGTCAATACATCTGTTTGCTGTGAGTCTTCACTTTATGTTACTTGAAGCCAAGAACCAGAGACACTAGTCCTAGATTTCAGTCACTGTGCGCTTACTGTTAGGGTGGGTTACTGTGAGTGATGCTTTTCCCCAGCCCATGCTGTGACCTTTGTGCAAATCTGAAAAGGCATCACTTAGCGGGTTTGCTTGGTGAGCTTACAGTGCACAGCACTAGCAGAAAGTAAATGGAACTATTTATGCAAGTTAGAAAAGGATGCTTCTTTTCCTACGTGGCCCCATGCCCACAGGCTTGCGTGCCTGGGAGCTGTTATACAGTGAGCTACACACACAACTGTATAACACAGTGCTGTTTTCTCCTCTGTGAAAAGGTAATTCCAGTTAGTCCATCTCTGTCTGTTAAGGTTGTCGTGAGAATGAGAAGTGTAACAATTTGATAAGCAGACACTTACTAAAACACCTAAGGTAGTGAGAATTACCTTTTTTGGCAAAATATCCTTTTTTTCTTTTTATCTTTTTTTTAAACTTTTTTTTTTTTTTAAGAAAAGCACTTGGAAGAAGGGACAATCACATGAGGATCTCTGGGAAGCATTGGATCTGATTTTGCACAGTGGTATGTTTGAAGCTGCTTTGGAACTGAGAAAGCTCTATTTTAAATAGAATCTACTGATCTGTGGCTTTTGGTATGTTAGCACTTGCTTTCCAAGTTATAATACACTATTTTTAAAACTGGAAGGATGTTTGCTCCTCTTACACCTGCCTTTTGGGTACCATTGGCAAAATATTAGCTGAATACTTTCAAAAGATGAGTGGCACCTTGAAAACAAACAATATAATGCTTTTTGTTCATGGAATATAGTGTTTCTCAATAAACTCTTCATGGAAGATCGCTAGGAAACCTAAAACGGTTTATTCATCAGATGCTAAACTACTTTCCAGGAACATTAGTGTCAGTGCACTTGACAGCGTGTTTTGGCTCTCATCACTTATAGCTGTTTCCTTCCTTTTTTACTTAAGATCGTCTACAAAGAGAACATGAAGTTGTGTAGATGAGGATAACAGCAGGGGAGAGGGACTTTTCTGGAAGCTTACACAGGTGTTTTAAAGGGCTTGCCTTTCATGAGCTGGATGCAGAGAGAATTACTTAAATTTCACCACGTGGAATTTAAAACCCATGTATTGGGTGGATCTTTTTGTTTATATTTAAATGAGACCAGTGAAATTAATCCTTTTCTTGACTCTCATTGTATGCTATAAGCAAGAGTCATTTTATAGAGTGTAAGCCTCATGGGTAGGGATTTTCATTGTTTTAAGTGTATCCCAAGTACCCAGAGAGATCTTGGATCGTAGTTAGTACTCAGCAATTCCTTGTGCAGTGAACAAATGAAGCTCACTTTTCTGGCATTAGTCCCGCATAACTCAGACTAAAGCCAGTGTGTAATTGACAATCATGCCCATAATTTGAATACTGTAATAAAATAGGCAGATTAAAATAATTTCTTTGCTTCAATACATGACCTCAGATGTTATTTATTCTAGTTGGGAGCCTAATGTGCTGACTAAAATGGCTTGAGTGTTTACCCTTAAGCTCATAAAAGGGGATTTATGAATGGCTATTTCCATTTAGAGTAGAAAGTTGATTGTGTGATTAATAATGTTTCCATTTCTGATCCTATCTTTTCTCCCTTGCAAATTTGACACTTGCATGTGTGCAACATCTCTCCATACAGAGCTCTAGAAATATTTAGAGTGAACCTGCCTTTCCAAAATGAATGATTTGATAAAGCACCGACCTAGTGTAACAATGTTGATTTATCTTTTCCATGTGTTGTACCACTCTTCCCTTTTATCTGCCTAACTTAGGTTTGGAATATGAGGCATGGGAGGAAGGAGAATGGCACTAATGTGAGCAGCATGGTCTCTGACATCAAGGGGAACTGCTGCCAGCCCCATGAGCATGGAGGGCCAGTTCACTTTGCTGTGCCTCAGTTTCCTCATCTGTAAAATAGAAATAGTAACTATCATCTGGAGTTCTTGAGGTAATTAAGCCTGATAAGGCATACACTTACACATAATATAGCTCACTTCATGTGAGCCCACAGAGGTACTTCTAAAGTGTTTGCTGAATAAAGATAATAATAATTGATGATGTTTATTCCATGCACCTGAGAATAAAAAGCTGAGGGAAGTAACCTACAGAAATCTGTACTAAGAGTAATGAGGGGGAGAGTAAGCATGAATAAAGGTGCATATTTGAATGACAAATTATTATTATTTTTTTGTAAAAGACAAATTATTTTTTAAAATGCCATTTAAATAATTTTAAAGTGTACTTAATAACTTACCTAGTGTAGATGATGGCTTAGTTTATGAAAGATGTCTGGCTATGAAAGTACTAATAGTTACACATTCATTATATGTATACTTATTGGGATTCATCATAGGTACGCATCTATCGTTTTGTCACTGGGAATGTGAAAACAAATTAACATAGCCTTGTCATGTTCGCGACCAAAGGGAACAGAGTTAACTTCTGTGACAAAGGCTTTTTCAGCGGCACATAGCAGACCTATAGTGGGGGACAGGGTTCATATTTAAATTTTAAAACTGTGAAAGCTTTTAAAATACTTAGGACCAGTCTATACCCTTTTTTTAGAAGTAAATCTTCAATGTGATACTTTTATTCTCTGATATAGTGGAATATGTAAGGAAGTATCAGAGAGCCAATTCCAAACTGGTAAAGCATGAGCTGCTGAGGTTTTGCTAGTCTGGGAAAATTGGAAGTATTAGGTTCTAATAATTTTTAATCATTTAGATATTTTTAGATGACAGGTAACTGTTAAGCAATATGTCTAATAACACACTGCTATAGATTAAAAATATTTATTTAAATTTAATGTTTTCATGATTTCCTCTTTTTATTTTTTGCTGTGGAAGATCAAACCTAGTACTTTGTACGTGCAAGGCCAACTTTACCACTGAGGTGCACCCCCAGCCTTGCTTCATTCCTAGTTTTTGTTTGTTTGTTTGTTTTTCAGACAGGTTCTCACTGTCTAGCACAGGCTGGCCTTGAACTCATGTGTGTAGTTTAGCTGGCCTTGAACTCACTTTGATCCTCCTGCCTCAGACTCCCAAGTGCTGGGATCACAGGTGTGAGTTTAGTATCACAACCAGCTACCATTTATTGCGTCTGCATGGTGCTGGTATCATATTTTACTTGATTATTTTCCTTAATTTCTATAACAACTCTTTAAGGCTGGTGTTTTCATTTTACAGATGAAGAAACTAAGTTAGATCAAAGTAATTTGTGCAAGACTCTCACAGATGGATTTCAAAATCAGGGTTTTTGGACTCTAAAGCTTATTGTTTTTTCAACATTCTGCATATATTTTTAAATTTTGGTTTATTTTAAAAGCTTTTCATGTAGAAATATTTTGACTTAGAAAAAATTCTAAAAGCAAAGAATTCCCTTTGCTACCTTCCGCAAACCACAGCAGAATTTTTACTTTCTGTTTATTTGGTCCTAGGGATTAAACCCAGGACCTTGTACATGTTAGGTATGTGTTCTACTATTAAACTACATCTCCAACTTCTATTATTAAAAAAAAATTAACGTTAATACAGTGGTATTAACTAGCAGATCTTATTCAAATTTTGCCAATTTTCTATTAAATATCCTTTGTGTAGTCCAGGATTTGGTGCAGAATTCCACATTGCATTGAATCATCGTGTCTCAGCCTCCTCCAGTTTAGTGCCGTTCCTTAGTTTTTCTGTCCTTACACACCATGATGGTTTTGAAGAATGTTAGTCAGTTATCTTGTAGGCTTGGATTGTATCTTTTTTTTTTGGTCTTTTTGAGACAGGTGCCTCTGTGTAGTTCAGGCTGGCCTTGAGCTCACTTTGTAGCCCAGGTTGGTCTCAAACTCTCAAGGATCCTCCTGCCTCAGCCTCCCTAGTTCTGGGATTACAAGCATGTGCCACCTTGCCCGATTTGGATTGTATCTTTAGCAACATTGGGTGTTTAGCTGGATGTGGTAACCTACACTCATAGCCTTCTCCACCCAGGAAGCTGCAAATTCAAGGCCAGCCTGGAAATTTTGTGAGACTCTGTCACAAAATAAAATCAGAAATGGCCGGGGATGTGGCTTAGTGGTAGAGCACTTGCCTAGAATGCACACAGGCTTTTGGTTTAATCCTTAGTTATTGAGATAAGAGTTGAGTTAAGTTGAGAGTTGAGATAAGAAGATTTGTTTTTCCTGTTGTAATCATTTACTGTCCTTTCCGAAAAGTTTGCTGTTTTCCATTTTATCCTTTTTTTCTTATTCCCTCCCCCCAGTTCTCCTCTAAAATGGAAATAGTTTTGTAAGTTAGGAGGAGAAGAGAGGTTACAGGGAGGGAGGGGAATGGGGAAAAAAGAGGAACTATGATATGTCATGTATAGGTACAAATTCCATATGATGAATGTGATCATTATCTGTATCTAAATTGCACCAATAAATTAAAAAAAAAAAAAAGAAACCCAGCAAAGGCTCCCATAGCATATGATTCCATTTATATGAAATGTTCAGAAAAGGTAAATCTGTAAAGATGGGAGATTAGCGGCTTCTTGGGGGAGGGGCGTGACAAGGATTGCTAATAGATATGGGGTTTCTTCTGAGAATCATAAAAATGTTCTAAAATTGGATTATAGTGATGGTTGCAATACTCTACAAATATATTTGGAATCAATGAATTGAACAGTGTAAATAGGCAAGCTTTGTGGTATGTAAGTTATATTCAATAAAATTCCCTTTGAAAAGAAAACTCAAACCAATCCCCCCCCCCATCTTGCTATAGCATTGCTAATTACTGAGAATTTTTTTCATCTTTTCTTGCTGTTGGGCATTGAACCTGAGGCCTTGTGCATGCTCGCTAGGCAAGGGCGCTATCACTAAGTTATATGCCTATGCCTCTCCTGGGTTATTTTTGAAAGAGAGGAAGCCTGGTGGACTTTGGCTGGCGTTCTTTAGAATCCTAGTTTGTCTCAGGCAGGAGAACCTTTGGTAACCATCTGAGTCTACCCCGTTTCACAGATAGTGGCATTGTGGTCTGCATGGCCTGACTCCTTGTGCTTTGCTCTTTCTGCTTCATCATTGTGCTGGCCAGAAGGAGCAATGAAAAGCCATTTAAAGCATCTATTGACTTAAATATGTTTGATCTTTGATTATTGAAGTTTTGATGAATCAGTGACTCATTTGCTCTTGGAATAAATTAACTTTGCCTTTCTTCTGAGATAGACTATTTGATGGAGCTCATAAAAGGCATTTGGCATGGGCTTTGGTGATTGTGTGTGTATGTGTGTGTGTGTGTGTACGTACACACTGATGTGTACGACTAAACACCAGCTCTTCTTAGCAGACCCATCCCCTTGCACACCCAGTTCAGAAGTAGCCTGGCTAGCAGGTTCTTCTGAAGTGTGTGAAGCAGCTGTGTGTGTGTTACTATGACAGGCTTATTTTAGTCTTCACAGCTTCCTTTGCAGGATAGGCAGAGAGCTGTTAGCTCACCTGCTTCCTTGTACTCACTTGGGTAAACCCACTTGAAGGTTGGTGTGTAGCAGCTCCTCTGAGGCCGCTGACCCTTCTGAGGGAGCATTAACAAAAGGCAGGCATTGACTTCTGAGATTTTGGAAAATCGATATTTTAACAACTCTTTATGCTTCAACAATAGGCTTTCTGAATTATGATTTTATTCTTCACTAAGTAAGAGAGGTAAATCCCAAATTTTATCAAATTCCGCATATATATATATATATATATATATATATATATATATATATGTATGTATTTAATATTCCTGTAACTAGGTGGACTCATTGTCTTGGCCTCTTACTTTTCATAATTATGTGTTTAATATACATTTCTCTCCTAGCACCATGCAGTTTTTGGCAACTTGTCTTTTAATGGGTGAAAAATAAATGAAAGAAGAGGTATGTAGAAGAGTCTACATGACTATACATACAACATGTGTGGTGATTTTTGTAACTGATTTATATTTGGGGAGAGATGAAGGAGTTAGCTTATTCATTCTGTGAAGAAAGTAAAAATTATAACTAAGATTAAAATGAAGTCAAGTGTATCTTGAAAAACATCCCTTAAATCACCTCTCAAATGTAGCATCCATAGTGTGTGTGTGTGTGTGTGTGTGTGTGTGGCCTTATGGGTTAATTATCATTTGCAGAACTGGGATTGAACCAAGGAAGTACGGATCTACTTCTCCAGCCCTATTTTTAAATTTTGTTTTGAGGTAGGTCTTGCTCAGTTGCCCAGGCTGGCCTCAAATTTTCCTTCTGTTATTATGGGTGTGCACCACCACACCCAGCTCCTGGGATAATTCTTATGCACATGGAAGTTTGTGATCTGCTGAGCTAGGTTCAAGGAAGACAAGGGCTTTTGGCAGAAATCTAGGTCATCAGAGCACTTTGCTTCTAGGAGAGTCTCGTGGAATGGAATCTAGAGAATCGAAGTGTGACTCTTGCTTGTGTGCAGGTATCACACCCTTAGGTTTGTATCAAAAAGAATCCATGTCTTACTACTGGTAACTATGTTTCATTGTTTTAGGGAGAACTAAATGCCTTGGTGTTCCTGACTGCCTTTGTCTAATACAAACCCCTGCATGGTCACAGTAGATAGCAGTGAGTTTTCTGTGACCTGATCGAGTGTGGTCAATTCTGCAGTCATACTGTATTTGAAAAACTGTCCAGGAATTTCTCCCAGGTTGGGGTTCCTACTGGTGATCTTTTCTGAGCAACCCTGCCTCTTTCCAACCTTTAAAAAAAATCTTAGATAAATTTTCATGATTTTCTGGGTAATTCTGCAACTTCTGTAATTTAATGAAATTCTGAGTAATTCTGGCACTCAGGAGGCTGAGGCAGAAGGATCGTGAACTCAAGGTCAGCCTGGACACCACTGAGAGATTGTGTCTCAAAAAAATTGTTTTTTTCTTTTTGGTGGATGGAAACATGAATATTCAAGTTACCACAAGATGGCATCAGATCATTTCCTGTTATGCCAGGTAGAGAAATCCTGAGTTCAATACATCTTCAGAAGAAAAAGTTAAAATGTGTGCCACACATCTCATGGCATTTAGTTATTGTACATAAGCCTCTAATTTCTTTTATTGTTCTTATATGGAAACTTGAGGCTCATGTTTATTCAACTCTAAAAGTAGTCGTGTAGGGGAGTGACTTGAATTTTGCAAATAATTATTTATAGAATGAACAAGTTCATGATCTCTTGTATTTAGCTAATATAGTTTCTATTTCACATTTTTTATTTGCAATCATTGTTTAATGGGTGACCTTTAAGTATTTTTAATGCCTCCCTCCCTTATTTTCCATCTGTCTATCATCTCTTAGTCTGATTTATTTTCTCTTGAGTAAATTCAACATATTGATTGTTTGTATTTTCCCAACTAACTTGTAAAATCTATGAGACGCTATAATTTTGTCTCCTTACTATATCTTCAGTGCCTGGAACAGTATCTGCTATTGTATGTATTCAAAAACTGAAATGAACAATAGCTAGAGACTTTCTACTATTGTTTAAATATCCTTTGCCTTAATAAGCAAATATTAAAAATTATGTAAATTATGTATTCTTTAGGAATTTCACTGACAACTGAGTGAAGTAATTAGAACTTGAAGACTTTTATCACTATATTTCTCTGGTGATTACATATCCAAACTCTTGTAATTTAGTGATCTTCCTACAACTTACAGTATATTTATAATACTCAAGCAGGATGCGTTTATGGACACTGATTGAATTGGAACTTTGTACTCAACCTAGAGTGGCACAGAATATTAAAAGAGAGGAGGTAACTAGATAAGAAAGAGTTTAATGAGGGCACAGAGGGAGTCACCACAAACAAGGCTGGTTCTCTGCAGACAAAGGGTGGGTTTTGCCTTATATAGGCTCTGATGGGGAAAGGGCTCTGGGTACTGATGTAAGCTAATTTATTTTGTCAGAGTGCAGGGGACTGGGTAAATCTTTACACACATGAGCTTTGGCAAAGACTTTTGGGAGGAAGAAGCCATAGGGACTTCTGGGAAGAAGGAGTTATGCATTATCATGGCATAGTTTTGAACTGTCGCCGTGATGATTGTGCTGTCTCACAGATGGGAGGGATCTATCAGATACACAGTGAACAGAATGGAATGCAGTAAAGGACCCAATCTCACTTTAGTGTACACGTTATAATTAACATGTTTGTTCATATGATTCAGGGACATGTGTGACATGGCCTGGGGTAAATGAAAGCCTTTTCTACTGGGGAACAGGTTGTCTAAATCAGACGCTGTATAGCAGATATGCATCTTCAAAGGGTAAACTTTAAGAAAACATTCTTTATAATTTTGATCACTTCTTCCTTGAGTACAAATGAATGAATGAATGTTTTTAAAGCATTTTTGGGTTTTTTGGGTACCAGGGATTGAACTTAACATCCTTGCACTTGCCAGGCAGATGCTTGTGCTGCTGAGTTAAACCCCTGACCCCTTTTAAAGCATTTTTGGAAAGTACATTTCTTATTAGCCACCCTGATTGCAGTTACCAGGATGGAGGTGTGAGTGACATTTCCAACACAGAATGTGATAAGGTGTTGGGATGGCTGAAGACTGAGCCCTCGCAGTCAAAACAGATCCCCAGGCTGTCGAAATCTAAATTCCAAATCATTCACTGATTCAGCAAACAGTTACTGAGTACTTACCTCCTCCCAGACGCTGGGCTGGTTGGTGGACTCACTGAAATAGGTAATATCCCTCCCTCCCAGAGGAGACATTTTATTCTAGTGTCTTTCTGGGCCACAGATATCCTTAAGACTGTGTGAAAGCAGCCAGGGGTGGTGGCACACACCTGTAATCCCAATTACTTTAGAGGCTGAGGCAAGAGGATCACAAGTTTAAGGCCAATCTGGGCAATTTCATGAGACCTTGTCTCAAAATAAAAAGTGAAAAAAGAGCGGAGGTGTGACTTAGTGGTAGAGTGGCTGCCTAGCGTGTTGTGTGAGGCCCTGAATTCAATCCTCAGTACTGCAAACAGACAATCCCTCCTTCCCTCCAGAAAATGCCAGCTAGAATATGTGACAGTGATAGGGATGAGTGACTTCTGAAAATCACTAAGTCAATCTATTACACTCTTACACACACACTTGAGACAGTCACCCAGGGGTGCTTGTGGTGTGGTTGCTGTAGAAGGAGGAGGAGGAGGAGGCCCACACTCAGAGATTCATATCCCATTTTCCGGGATTCAGGTGACATGGAACTCAAGTCCTTGAGGTTCCTCAAAGGGACTCTAAGACCCACTTCTCCTGCTCTTCTGCTTGTCTTGCTCTGACCCCTGCTCAGCGCCTTCTGATGAGCTGGATGAGTTCAGCTGTTTCCTTTTCAGATCTGATCTTGGAATAAGGCGGGAAACCATGAGGAAAAGACTCCAAGGGAGCTTATCAGGCCTGAGTCAGCAGCCACCATGTTTGATGGCCTTGTGAGGGTCACTTTGCTCCTTTTTTTGCATCTGAGAATTGGAAGGGGTTGGGTTTGAGAAACTCAGGTAATTTCATGATGGGTTAGGAGGGCAGGCTTTGGAGACAGAGTATCTGGCGATAAAATACATTACCCCAGTACTTGTTACTTGTACTTGTTAGCTATTTGGGCAAATTATTGAGATTGAGTACTTGTTAGCTATTTGGGCAAATTATTTATGAAAGCCTTATTTCCTATACATGAAATTAGAAAAAATAACACATTTCCTGGAATATTTTTGAGGCTCAACTGAGACATCATGTGTAAATTGCTTAGAACAAAATGGCACCTATTGTCTACCTTGTTGCATCCAAATTGTCCTTCAAGATAATTTAATTAACAAACTAAATGTTTTTGAACATCTGCTATTTCAGTAGCATGGTTTAAGTCTGTGATTATTCTCCTGAGGTGCTAGCCCAGCCGGCAGGCTATAATATAGGACAGTCCTGAAGGAATCCCTGTTTTAAACAGCCTGGTTTAATTTCTTGGCTCCAACAAAGGCCAGCTGGGTGACTCTAAGTGATCCATTCTTTATTCAGTTTCCACTTCTGAACAAGAAATGGGGAAAATCATATTAGATGATCCATTCACAACAGAGTGGCTATTGTAGTTAGAAGAGATTATGCAATTAAAGCGTTTAGCAGAGTGGCACAAAGAACACTCTCGATTTGTGTTAGGCTGGTTCAATATTAATAGTTTTATTATTTATTAATTAGCTTAACATCATCCCAGCCTCTCTGCCCTGCGTTAGGATTTCACACAAGTTCAGACATCTTGTGTAACCAGGCCCTAATGATGAAATTAAGATCTTGATTTCAAGCTGGTCTTTACATAGTGCTTACCTGGCAAATATTTATGGGTCCTGAAAATAGCTGCTAATTCCCTTTAATAGAAGATGAGTGATGGTTCTTCTTTATATGTTTTCATTTAGTATCCCAACCCCATGGATAAAAATGTCATCTCTGTAAAAATTGTGGAGGAAAGAAAAGGTAAGTTCTTTGAATATACCCTCAATTCAGCGATGATCACTAAGTGATACTGATTTTTGTAAAAATGTGTGTGTACATGTATCTGTATATATGAGATCTATTAGGTCTTGAACAACTGTCTGGTTATTTCCTAAATTACTAGTTGATGATAACATTGAACTGCATATCACTGTAACAGGTAACCTTTGAGGGCACTTAATATGTGCCAGGCATTCTTATTTAGGTGGTTGGGCTATTCCTATCTAATGAAAGAAGAAATTGATGTCTAGAGAGGTTAAATAGTCAAGGTCACAGTGGTTATGGAGTGTGATCAAAATACATAATAAATGTTTAAATTTAAAACCTTTATTACTGTAAGTGATATTGCTGCTAAGCCCCCTCAATATACTCCTCCCTCCCTCTGAATACACTTATCCCAGTGCTCTTGTCCCTTTCTGAAGCAGTTCTGAAAGTATCTTTACAAAGTGTAAAAACACAGTGGATGCCAATGCCAAGTGCTGTCCTGCAGAAAGGGCAGACTTTCGGGAACCCGAGAGTATCTCCTCGTCTACCTCATCTCACCAGATTTGGCATCCAGTGATTTTCCTCCCTTCCCTAAACTCAAAATGACCATGAAAGGTAAGTGTTTTGAAATGATTTAGGACATTGAGGCAGCTGTGACAGTATCGCTAAAGACATGACAGAGGACTTTCAGAACTGCTTCAGAAAGTGTCCAGACTGGTGGGTAAATGTGTTCGAAGTGGTGGTGGGGTATTCTGAGGGTGATGCATGGCAGTGTGTCTTTTACTGTAATAAATATTTTTTTAAACATTCACTCCTGAGTTTTTCTATTGTACCTTGTATATCTCTATCATACCTTCATGTATAGATTTGTGGGTGTCAAAAGAGGAATGAATAATAGCATACACGTGAGTGTGGCCATAAAGTAATTAGAGTACAGAGTCATAACTGCACCTGCCAGTGTGGTTCTGATTAACTAGAGATGGCCTTGGCAAATAATGACTTGCGGTGCATGTTTTTTAAGTAAAGTATTATTACAAATACATGTCCTTTTCCCACGGGAGCTTATATTTAGAATCAACTGAAAGAAAGCCAAGAGTTGTATTTGCAAGATAACAATGTTTAAGCAGAGATGTTAGTAATTATGTCACACACATAATCTAGTGTCTTCCCCCTTTTTAAGGTCCAAAGAGTAAAAAGCCTCTGGCTCATAGCTAACTTGACGCAACTCTTGAGCTAGCAGCATCATTTACTTAGTTTATTTTGTAAAAATCGTATGGTTTATTTAAAAGTATCTCTCAACAGGTATTTCCTGAAGATATTTTCCATAAACTGCAGAATACAGTTCTTCAAAAAGAAGCTCATCCCATTTTCCTTTTCTTTATGATGTAGCCACACTCATTTGTTTATTATCGATGGCTCCTTCTTTTCTGTAACAGCAGATTTGAGTGTTTTCAAGAGAGACTTTAGTGGTCACAAAACATATGTTATTTACCAGGTGGCCCTTTTTAGAAAATCTTTACTGACCTCTAGGCTAGAGCTTTGGCACCTCTGCTGCTGTTGTTTGCGCCCCCAGTGGAAAAGTTGTTAGTGTTTGAACTCAAGGAATTCGAGGTGCAGGAAGCTATGATCATACACATATAATCAGTGAGCAAACCTGTGGAGACACCCAGGCCATGATCTGACATGCTTTTAGAAATCACAAGATAGACTTGTGTGTTAACCAGTTCGGAGGCCCTCTCTGTGCTTGGTAAAGGTAGAACTGATGTTTGCTTGTTCAGAATATTTTCTATATAAATACACTTATTTATTTTTGTCTTTTTGAGACAGGGTCTTGCTATGCAGTTGGAGCTGGCCTTGGGCTCAATTTGCAGCCCAGGCTGGTCTCGAACTTGCAAAGATCCTCCTACCTCAGCCTCCCAAGTGCTGGGATTACAGGCGTGAGCTGCCATGTCCGATTTATATAAATACCTTTAAAAATATTTTCTCTTGTACTTTGCATCAGTGTAGGAGAAACTTGCTACTTGGTATCAAGACCTGATTTTTCTTACTACCTTTATGACTTCACTTTTTGAAAGATCAATTTCTTCCTGTGTTAACTGGAGAAATAATTGTTTTTATGTTGTTGTGACGATCAAATGTGAAAATGGTTGTATATTCTAAAATGGTATAGAATTAATTATGATTTCTGTCATTGTTAAGGGCATCTTTGCCTCCAGTAGTGGCTAATTCATCTTAAGTATGTGTGTTACAAGTATTGGATAAGAATATGGATGGGCTGAAGGTTTTTTACCCTCTCTACAGCTTCTAGAAGTCAGGATGATGGTAACAGGGATCAGGACTCCGATGTCCAGAGCTTTTGAGAATCCCGGTAGCAGAGTGGCTGAGTCCCATGAATTCACAGGCCACATCACAGCACTTTGAAGTTTTTCTTTTTGCTGCCCTGCTTCCCTTTTTTCCTAACTCATGTTTATTTATTTATGGAAAGGTTTATTTAGCTCACGGTTTCTAGAGGTTTCAGCCTGCAATCAACTGTGGTACAGTACAGGGGCAGCAGTTCAAGGCAGCGGAAGACAGAAAAAGCAACCAGAGCTAAAGGGTGTGGGGAAGAGTAAGCCTCTTTTCCTAGCTTATACTATATTTCCTTGTTTTCTTATATTGTGTGCAGGCTCCCTGCCCTCTGGCGGGTATAGCACTCACACAGCTCCCTGCCCTCCTCTTGCACAGACTGAGGATGTTTATATAGTGAGGAAAACTACTGAGTTACTTAGTTAAGCTTTAAGACTTCTCAAGTTGACATAATGTATCAAGCATTACAATCACTAGTATTATTCTGGAAACTTCTCTCCTAAACAGTTTCTGGTTATAGGGGTTTTATCTGCTATGAGACAACAAGATGGCTAGTATAATTAATTAATTATACATTTAAACTCTGTAGTAAAAAATTGGTGCTTCAAAGGGTAGTGCAGAAGGCAGCAGAATCATGTTCTTCTCACTGTTAAAATAGTCTCTGTTGGATCAGATGGAAGTGCACTGGCCATTGACATTGGCAGTTCAGAGTAAAGGACAATGTATGATTTTTTTTCTTTTAACCCCTGACTTGGGCATGGACTTGTGTTTCTATCCTAATTCCTTGATCACAGATGAAGAGTAGCTATGATTTGGCTCAGAAAAGCCAAGGAAAGTGAGTTTTGAGTCATTTTTTCTAGATATTCTACTCATACATACAGAATATTGAGGCTGACTTGTAAAGCTTTATTGACATTAAGATAAGAATGCATTTTCTTAATTAAGTTTTTAAGTTAAAAAATTTCTTTTTCTAGATGAAACAACAGGAATCATCTATAGAAAGAGGATTGCAATCTGTCAGAATGTGATTCCAGAAATTTTAAGGAAGGTAAATTCAATTCACAACATGACTACCGTGGGGTACAATTGAGTAATTTTTGATAATCTTGGACAGAGAATATTTTTAGGGGTAAAGGAGCACTGCGGCTTCCTGTTTCTGCCCCTTCACAGCAGTTCAGAGGAAAAAAGCTTTTCCGTATCAACCCAGTTTTGGCACACGTCACTGCAGATAATTTGTCTCTGTCTCTTTGTCTTTCTGTGGAGGGTTCTGTGGAGGGATATAGAGATAGTGTGTGATAATTTTCAAGATACTTTCAGCATTTTACATGATGTGACTGTCTTTTTAAATCTTATCATCCTTAGAAATACTCTCAGATAAAAGTGATTAGAAGTTGGCAGATTGTAAATATTTACTCTGATTTTGAAGTAAGGAAAAGTTTCCATTTCTAATTGAGTGTTAGAAATTCCTGAGAGGAAAATGTTCTTAGTGCTGTGTGTAAGCCTTTCTGTGTTGTGTTTCTGTAAAGTAATATTATTGCTGATGAAATCTTCATGATAGAAAATTGTTTTCTCTCTTTGAAACCTTTAAGCATTCTGGTGGTTATTTTTTGGAGACAGGTGAGTGGAAATTTTAATTGCATTGCTTGAACCATAGAGAGACTTTTGACAAGAATATTTTAAAAACTGTTAAGAAGTGCACACTTTTGCAATTGTCATAGAGAGCTGTTTTACCCCGGAAGAGATTCTGGATATAGTGTAGAACTCAGCTTGGCTCCTGCTGATTAGCTTGCAAATTAAATAGCTGTGCTGCATGTAGGAAAAATAGCAGCTTTCATCACTGCCTTATCATGGTTTAAAAGACTCCGTCATGTTCTTAGCTAATATGACAATGAAAATGAACTTTATTTTCCAGATGGTAAATGTGTTGCACTGTAGCAGCAAATTATTACTGCCTTTTTCCACAGTGCATACCCTGCCTTTGCCCTACATACACACTTTGAATCTATTATTTAAGAAGGCATTCAACTTTATCTTGTATCTCAATTCTTAAATAATTTAAGGATACTTCTGACTTGTACAATTTTGCCTTTGTAGTTTTCCATGTCTTCTGCTAAGAAAGCGTACATTTCTAGGTATTGGACAGAGTTTAAAATAAAGAAAATATTTTACATGATATTGTCCTGCTTGGGAGCTTGTAGGTACACTCGATCAGAATTCATCAATTTAAGAAGGCCATATCCAGCTTTAGAGGAGACGTGAAGGAGGCTGATAATTTGCTTAGTGTGTAGCAGTTAGGGAAATCAGGCCAGGGACTGTGTAGTCTACATAAATCCTGGGCCATTTGCATGTTCTTACCAGCACACAGTAAGGTCACAGTATGTTTGATTATCAAGAGTTACGGCCATTGGTGAGTCATCATTGGTATAGCAGGATCTCTTGTCTTTATTATCAAGATGGAAAGTAGGTCTCGAAGCAGCCCTTGTGCAGCTTTTCTTAAACTGAGAAAGCCAACCTCCTTCTGTTGGACAGGTGAGCATTTTAAAGGTACCTAATATCCAGTTAGAAGAAGAATCATGGCTCAATCTTCAGGAAAGAAACATGGCTATACGGAGTCACTGCCTTACATGGACACAATATGCATCCATGA
The DNA here is from genome assembly GCA_004027455.1 of Hydrochoerus hydrochaeris. Lineage (NCBI taxonomy): Eukaryota > Metazoa > Chordata > Mammalia > Rodentia > Hydrochaeridae > Hydrochoerus > Hydrochoerus hydrochaeris. Next base: position 10,059 of record PVLA01003638.1, on the reverse strand, counting down.
AGGAGGAGTCTGTCTTCAGGGAAAGTATGGAAAATCCAAATTGGTAAGATCACCTGTGTGTGTGTGTTTGTGTGTGTGTGCGCGCGCACGCAGGGATATACCTAGATATACCTATGAACACAAATCCTGGAAAGCTATGATTCTACAGTTAGGACCTCTGTCTGTAACTCATAAAAATGCTACATTATTAATTTTGTCATTACAGAAAAAGTAAATGAATATATTTTTCTTTGGAAGGAAACATGACAGAGCTCAATTCTTCTCTGACCACCCCTCCCAGTTCTGGTGTCTTCCCAGCTGTTGAAAGAACACTGTCAGTTTGAATAGTCTTATAGATCTTGCAACACATACCTTAGGTATTTGTATTTGTAGTTATTGAGGTTGTGTAATATAGTTTTTATATCTTTTTGTATTGTGTAAATTATTGGACCCTTTTTACTTAAATATTTCTGAGCTTTATTCATTGGTGATTTTATATATATACATATACATATATATATATATATATACACATACATACATACACACATACATATCTCATTTTATATATATATATATATATATATATATATATATATATATATACCATTATGTATAATGAGGCATCTATCTGTGCATCTATCTGTGTATCTATGTTTCTCATTCCTTTGTACTGTTATATATGATTCAAGCCTATGACTACATTTTGTCTACTTTCTGACTGATAGACATTCACATGGCATCTAGTTTCTCTTCATTACAAACAAGAACATAGTGGTTGTGAAACATGTTTCTTGTACATGACACTTCATCCTATGTGTATTTCTCTAGATGGAATTCTTAAGTGTTAGGTTTTTGAGATCTTATTTACATACGATAAAATTTATTCTTTGTAAAGTTCTATGAGGTTTAATAACTATACACAGTTGTATCACTGCTGCAACAATTCAATTATTGGAAATCCGAGATATATTTTTAAATGTTATTTATTGTGTGCCAGTTCAGTGGGGAAAGCCACTTTACAGTTCTGGAACACCTGAATATCTACATGTCAAAGAATGAAGTTGGACCCCTACTTCACACCGAATATAAAATTAACTTAAAATGGATCCTCCTCCTTTTCTTCCTCCTCATTCTTCTCTCTCTGTCTCAGGTGGTACCTGTCTTCGTGGCTCTGGCTGGTCTCAGACTCTCAGGCTCTAGTGATCCTCTCACCTCAGCTCCCCAAGTGCCAGGCCACAGGCATATATCACTGGGCCTGGCTCTTAGAGATAGATTTTTAAAAACAAAACTAAAGCCTGGGTCTGGTGGTGTATTTCTGTAATCCCGGCACTAAGGATCCTGAGGCAGGAACTCCATGAGTTCCAGGCCAACCTGGTTTACATAGTGAGACCCTGTTTAAAAAAAAAAAAAAAAAAGAAAGAAAATATACAACATCTCTGGTCATTAGAGAAATGCAAAAATGCAGGTTAAAACAGCTTTAAGATTTCATCTTCCATTAAAAAGAGTGGGCATCATCAAGAAGTCAAAAAATGAATGTTTTGGTGAAAATGGAATCCTCCTACATTGTTTGTGGAAATATAAATTAGTACAGCCATTATGGAAATCAGTATTGAGATCTCTCAAAGAACTAAAATTAGAAATTCCATATGACCCAGCTATTTCCCTTCTAGAGTTCTTCCCCAAATAGCTAAAGATATATAGTGGTGTCTCATGCCAATATTTTTGGCAGCACAGTCCATAATAACCGAATCCTGGAAACAACATGTATGCTCATCAACAGATGAATGGATAACAAAAATGTGGTACCTATACATAATGGAATACTGCTTGGCTATAAAGAAGGATACATTGGAGACATTTGTAGAAAACTGGATGTACCTGGAAAATATAATGATGAGTGAAATAAATCAGACACATGAACTTAAATAACTATAACATGATTCTGTAGTGAGGATACTAGGATCCTCCAGCAGCTGCCCAGTGGATGCATGAGAACACTCGCTCTCCCTAATGTCATAGTAGGTTCACTACCCATTAGTTTTCATTTCCTAGTTTCCCTTATAACAAGAGCTCCTGTAGGACAAGATGATCAGCATTAAGTATAAAGGATATGGCCAGAGAATAGAGTTCTTTTCTTTGTATGCAGAAGTAGTAAAAAGATAGAATTTTTTTGATTTTATGCCAAAAAAATCATTTCTTCTGCCAAAAAAATCATTTCTTCTGCTACATTTTAGCCTTCTTTTTCTTCTTCTTCTTCTTCTTCTTCTTCTTCTTCTTCTTCTTCTTCTTCTTCTTCTTCTTCTTCTTCTTCTTCTTCTTCTCCTTCTCCTTCTCCTTCTCCTTCTCCTTCTCCTTCTCCTTCTCCTTCTCCTTCTCCTTCTCCTTCTCCTTCTCCTCCTCCTCCTCCTCCTCCTCCTCCTCCTCCTCCTTCTTCTTCTTCTTCTTCTTTTGGCAGATGTTGGCTAGTCTTAAAAGCTGAACTGAACCTTTATCTATTGTAGTAAAATGATAATTAGCCCTGGGAATCCAGAGAAAAAGTTCTTTAGAAATCCTTTTTACTTTGTCTTGTTTTAAAAAATTAGTTTTAAAAGTCATTCTTATTTAGGGAATAAATGACACATGCTTGTAAAAAATATTAACCAATTCTGGAAGAAAATTCTAATCACCTATGGGTAATATTTACTTACATAATTTTCTTGATCCATTCCTAATTAAGTCATTTCTGAATTTTTGGCTGTTCCTCCTAGTGTTGTAATGAAAACTGATTGCATATTTTTCATTTTAAGATAGATTGAGTAAACAGGATTTCTGGTTTAAAGGTTATGCACATTTCACATTTTGGTACCTCTGACAGGTCCCCTTTATTAAAAGGTTTGACCAGTTATGCTTTTTTAGTCTGTTATGTTCTAATCCTCTCCAAAACACTTTGATGTCACTGATACAGCAAACTAGTCCTCATTGACACTTCCTTTGTCAAGGGTACAGCCAGATATGTCAAGTGCAGTGTTTGAGGTTCAAGTTAAATAACTCACTCCAGGTGATACACTCCATAAATTGCTGAACCAAGATGTGAACCTGGGTATCCTAACTCCACCTTGAACAGGTGGCGAGGAAAGAATTTGGAAATGTATGGAGGAAGGGTTTATCTGAGACCTTCAAGTACTTTGGATCCTTGGTGTAGAGAATGGCTTTTGTCTTTTCAGGAATGCTCAGCTGTGGGAGGTTTCTGAACGAGAGGATATGCAGAAGAATGTGGTCCAGATTCTAGAGTATTTCCCTTAGCTCTTGACATGGATTTAGAGCCATTTAGGTAGACGTTCTAAATGAAAGGGCAGTTTGGGCGTTGGAATATGGGGCTTCCAGGAAAGGAAAGCACATTATTATTTTTATTTTCTTCCTTTGTGATGGAAAGTTAGAGGGATGACCAGTTAGTGCACCTTGAAGATGGAATACAGACATTTTTTTTTTTTCAACAGAAAACAAAACAAATATCAATTACGGGTACTGAGCTTAAAATTAGACTTTCAAGCTATGTGTTGGTTCACAAGTGGGTTTGTGACCAGAAAGCAGGTATTATTTGTCCCTACATTGCCTATTGGCTCCTTTTTGGAATTGGGCTTGAAAAAGGTTTGCTATAGAATCAATTATCTTTGTTTTTTCTCTTTGTAGAGACCTGATTTCAGCTCTCTGCAGTACTCTTGGCAGTTGTGGCAAGAGCCACATTATCCCTAACCTGCCCCACCTCTGTTACATTCTCAGACTCCTGGATATTTCAGTGTTTCCTTTCTTTACTAACTGCATCTGACATTTTCCTCCTGTAGTTCTTACATAAATACATAGTTTTTCAAGATTGGATTCCTCAGGGCTGCCAAGAGAATTAGGGTCAGCATATTTCTTTACCATGTTTAGTGATTAGTGAGGGAAAACCATGAGAGGGAGAATGTGGAGAAAAAACTTCTCTCCTCTGAGACCAGTTGAGTCAACTTGGATCACCTCCTGTGTTCTGGACCAGTAAGTGTGTTCAGAAGAACGTTGTAAGTGGGTTGGCCTTGATCAATCAGAATCTGCCCCTGGGACTGAGAGTAAGGTCAACTTTCTGTCCCTGTGGTTTGTGTGGGAGAGAGATAGGTGTCTGAACAAAAATAACAAGTGGAAGGGGACACCACACCTTTCACTTTTTTCTTTTCACCATGTTGCTCATTGTCTGTTTTGCTTTGGAAGTAACAGAAACTCATAACTGCAAATGATTACTGGGACATCTCTGTACCAGTGGTGAGGTCTTCCAGGAACTAAAAATCAGGAACAACTATGGAGCCTCATAGTCCCTTGTTTTTCCATGCATAGCTCATTTATTCTGCATTTCACAGGTCTGCTTTATTCACAGTCAGTCTGACTCTCCTAAGGCCTTTTGAGGTCTCATGTTCTGTGTTCCAGAAACTAAATGCTTGGGTTAGAGTCTCCCCACTGAAAGTAATTATTTATATGTCCCTTTGTATAATGTAATTTGCGTCTCTGATTTTCAGTTTCTTCCTTTGTATGGTGGAGATAATATCCCTATCCCAGAGGGTTTTTGTGAGGATTAAACAAAGTGGGCCATAGACTTTACAATCACAATCTTAAAACTTCATATGACTTGACTTCAGTTTCTATCATGCATTTGTTTTAATATAGAAACAGTGTTTATAATTATTTAACTTTGCACCAAAGGAGTGCATTCTGTGCCTGAGATTTTGCATTTCTGTAGTTTACCATTTTTAGAGGTACGAACTTCTGAATTCAAGAGTTGTGGAACTAGGAATGTTTTATTTTAGCTTCACAGTGGGATTAACCATGAAGAGAGTAGTATTAAGGGATCAATACAAACATTTGGCTTGGAACAAATCTCCCCACATTTCTCATTCTTTCCTTGATTGTTATAATGACTGTGATTGTTGTAGGTCCGGGATATCACATAGGGTATGCTGATGAAGAGCCTGAATGTCTGGGGACAGAGACTCTAGGGCACTGTTTTGCTTTGTCTTGGGAACTTTGGGCCAAATTAGAAAATAGAAAAATGAATTCTTAACCTGAAATTAAAAAAAAAATTAAAGTCATCTCTTTTTTGGGGATGTGCTTAATTTATTATGTAGAGCAGGACACAAACATTTACTTTTGAAAATGAAGAATATAGTGTATTATTTTAGATGTTTTAGAGGAAAGAGGAAAGAAGTTGTATTTTGTGCTCCCTGAAATTTAACATTTGGAGATAGGTTTATTAATGTCTTACTATTTTGTGTTTGCATCTGTTCTTTATTATAGAATTATTAGTTTGGGTTTCTTATCGAATCTTCTTTGCCTTGTAACAGATTTTTATTTCACTATGTCAAATGTAATTGATGTGCACTTGATTTGGTTTTAGTAATTAACACTTTTATATATAAAAGTGTCTTGCTAATTTCCTTAGGTTTTGCACTTTCACCATTATTTTGTGTGGCTTTTTTGTGGCAAATAAAAACTTCTGGTATTTTCATGTCATCCCCATTCATGGAGTTTTACTGTGTTCATGATGTTGCAGAACTGTTTTTGTTTTGCATTTTCTGCTTTTGAGAAACAAAACTGTAACTGTCTTAGTCACCTTGTTGTCACTGGGATTAAATACCTGACACAATTCAAAGGAAATGAGGTCCTGTTTTGATTTTTTATTTTGTTTTGTTTTTAGAAGTTGCAGTCTTTGCATGGTAGGTGGCATGGTGGAAGGAGCCAGGGGGAGGAAAGCTGCTCACTTCTTAGTGGACAGGAAGTAGGGTGAGGAGGGAAGAACTAGGGAAGATGATATGTTCTTCTACATCAAGCCCCCCAGTAACTTGCCTGTTCAGATCAGTCCCCATCTCCTAACAGCAGGTCAGCTCTAATGCTCTCATAATCAATCACTTTCCAAAAGCTCCACCTCTTGAGTGCATGAGGGTTTTGGGAGACATCTAGGTATAAACCATTCCTCACCTGGCCCCAAAAGACTCTTGTGAATGTCTTTATGCAGAATGCATCTAGTCCCTCTCTGAGAGTTGCCAAAGTCTTAACAGCTTCAGCACTGCTGAAAGTTCAAGTGCAAGGTTTCCTCTGATATTCAAAGAAAACTCTTAGCTGTGAGCCTCTGTAAAAAATAAAAAAGAAAATTAAACACTACTGATATACAATGGCATATCGAGGAAGAATTGGTGGGTAGAAATGAAAGGGACCAAAGGAAGATGGAAGCTTGGTGAACATTAAATTCTTTAACTGCATGTTCCAGCACCCAGAGCAAGCTGTGCCAAGACCCGAACTCTAAATGGCTTGGGCAGTCCCAGCTTTCTGGCTTCTTTCTTAGACTGACTCTGCCTACTTCTTGTCACTTTCGTTAGACATTCCACCTACCTGGCTGCTTCAGCTTTCTGGGGTCTCCACTGTACTTGTGATTTCAGTCCCACAGCTCACTCACTGCCCTCTCAGGAGCATAGCTCCTATCTTCTTGGGCCTTCTTCTGAAATCTGGGTAGGAGCTTTCTGACCCCACAACTCTTGCATTCTGTATGCCTATAAAATCAGTACCACATGAGTGACCTGAGTTCTGTTGTCATCTCAGAAGTAGTAACTAGCCCCCTTGCATCATGGCTGCTGAGGCCTCTTAGTGCTTGAATGACTGAGCATTTGGGTCAAATCCTGGTAAACCAATTATCTAGGCAGTCTTTCTGAAGCATGATGGCCTGGGGCTCTCCTCAAAACCAAGCCTTTAATTTGGTAAATCCTGACATGCCCTCAAATCACCTTTTTATTATCCTATTTTAAATTACTTGGCTTCTTTTTAATGCTAATTTTTCAGCACCTGGCTCTCCTCTATTTCAGCTTTGCTTATGTTTCCTTTCTGGTGAAACTGGGGTTTTGCTCCTGGTTTTCAATATAAATCTGGCCCCCAACAGTACACATGCCACAGCCTCAAAGTTGGGCTGCTAGATTACTTAATGTCAGTCTCCTGCAAAGTTTCAGGACATAAGCAAAATGTTGCCAAATTGTCTGTCAGGGAAACAACACACATGGTCTAGAGTCCAACTGCCAATGGAGTCCTTGTTGCCAATTGAAACTTCCTGACCTTAGTCTTACTATCTACCTGTTTATCAACATTCTGGTCTCTGAGCTCTAACCAGAATTTCCCATCAATCTTGGTTTACAGCATTCTAGGACTGCTTCTCTAGATAGCATCTCTAAATCTTTCTAAACTCCTCTGAACTACGTGGTCAGTGCCGCATCCAGCATAGCTCTTGAAATTCCTGGGTGGAGGATGAACAAATGAAGGCAAGAGTCACAATGCAAAAAGCTGAGGTCAGGTGGAACCCTCTCTCTGATGGGACAAAAGGAACTGCCCAACCATTGCAGTGCATTTATTTATACAATCAGCAAGAGGTTGATAATAGGTGAGACCCCTCTCCAATGTGTACGAAAGGACCTGCCTTGCAACTTGATTATCTGGCTCACCTGGGGCACTCCGTGTTCTAGGGCTTACGTTGCTCTAGCCCCACATGTGTGATCAATCTCCAGCTCAGTTGCTCCCCATAGGTCAGGCAGTATCACAGCAATGACTCCACTTCTCTGGTACCAAATTCTGTCTGGTCATTCTCTTGTCACTGGGACACAGTACTTGACATCTGTAGTTTAAGGGAGGAGAGGTTTCTTTTGTCTTATGTTATAAAAGTTTCAGTCCTTGCCTGATTGTGGCATGGTGGAAGGGCCTGGGCAGAGGGAAGCTACTCACTTCATGGTGAGCAGAAACAGCCAGAATGGAGGAGACAGTGAGAGTGATGTGTCCTTCCAAGTCATATCTCCCAGTGACCCATCTCTTCAGACCAGACCCCACCTCCTAGTAGCAAATCAGCTGGAAGCCCTCATTATCCCGTCACCTTTCAGAGGCCTGCATCTGAGCACATGAGGCTTTCGGGAAACATCTAAATATAAACCATGACAATGGCCCATACTTTCACCTTTCCATATCTGAGAGCTTCTGTGTATCCTCTGATGATTGCCAAACTTGGTTTTGGGATTAAACATGCTCTGTTTAGAAGAGTATGCATTAATAATACTGAGTATATACTTCAGATATGTTCACTCAATTTTTATAAAAAAATCAGTGAAATTCCTCCTGGAATAGAGTAAAATAAAATTTCAAATCAAATTTTACAGATTAAATTAATTGAATGGATAACCATTTATTGTTTAATGAATTTTAATTACTATTGAAATTGAATACTTTTTATTCTAATAAATAGGTACATAACTCTGAAGTTTTTGAATTTCTGGATTAAAACATCCCAACTCTCAAGTAATTACCTGAAATATCATAAATAGTTTAATTTGTGTGTTTCAAGGGCTAGTTGTTAGACATTTTTATTTTTATATTCATCTTTTTCTCTCCTCTGGAGTAAGGAGTATTTTTTTCCAGGAACAAACCTGACAGTTTGGTGATTCTGTGTGTTTTTAAGACAGGTACTGGCCTGTTTGATTGACTGCCAAACTTGATTTTGCTTAGGTATTAAAAATCTTTGGCTCTGCTCACTTTCCTTGGGCATTATTTTTAAGCCTCAATCCTGGTGCTAAAGGGCTTGAGGGTGCAGTTATCTAATAGCCCAAATAAATACAACTGTAATGGTCCCAATACACGACTCCCTGTTCTCATATTGACCTTGCTTTTCGGTACACCAGTGGGTGATCAAGCAGTTAACAGGATGCATGGCCAATTATGACAAGCCAAGCAACAAGGCCATCTCTGTGCAAATATGACGTCTGGGCTTGAGCCTTACATTTGCTCAGTAAGACTGCCCTCCAAAAGATACTCATTTGCAATTTGGTGTTTGTGTTCACGTAATCAGGATCTTCTCTTATTCCCCATCCTTTATTTGTTGTTGCATGGTGGCTGTTCTGTGGGGGTCACAGTTTTTGAGTTTATCCCCAGTTTGTAGTGCAGGGTGTGACTCACAGAGGATGCTCTGTGGCCATTTGTGAGAAGAATGATGAATGCTCATGGGATACACATAGTACTTTTTGCACTGAACAGAAATGGGGGGAAGGTGAGGAAAAGGGTTGAAATTGCAAAGAGGACAAATGCAGACTGGGAAACTCTAATAGGATTTGGTAGAGAAGGCCATTTAGAAGGAATCTTGAGCCAGTTGTATAAGAATCTCTTCTGCTTTCTCCTTGGGCACCCACTTGCTCTTTGGCTCGGCAACATTGGCTCCTGAGCTCTCTCACAAAATCGTGAAAGTTTAATAAGATAATAGATGGGAATGTTCTACACTAAAGCACTAAGTAAATGTAAATTGTGGGACCTAGTGGTGAATAAATGTTATTTTCAAAGTGGGGTGGCTCTTTAAAGGCATTTTGGAAAGTGGAGTAGGCTGCTTTATTGAAAAGGCAGGTGAAATTGAGCTGGAAACAATGATTTTTAGCCAAGAGAGCATTCTTTGGCATTTATAAGTAAGAATTATTAGTGGATGCCTATTGATTTTCTTTTAATACACCTTTGTCCTTTGGTTTTGAGTTGTATATTAGTCCAAGATTCAAGGGGAAAATGAAAAAGTACAGATGCACTGTGATGATTCTAGTTTTGTGGTTAGAGCTGGTGCCAGATGAATATGGTGAGTAGCTAGGTTTGGAAGCCCTTGATTACTAGTAAGTGGCCTTTGGTCCTGGTGATAAGCAACCCTACAACTGGCAACCCATTTAGAGCTCTGTTTTTTGCAAAATTCTCGTTAATCTTGTAGAGCATGACCAGTTGATAATCTGGCTCTCTGGCAAACAGTAAACATTTTGCAATAGAAACACTCTGCTGAAAAGTTTAGCAAAATTTAGATGGGGGCTCTCTTGACTATGTGAGAGGAATGATCAGTGCAAGTAAGGGAAGAGGAAGGGAGACTCTTGAATCAGTCATGTCAGAATTGTGTGGTTTTATGGAGCAGACATTCCAGTTAAGTTTGTTTGTTTGTTTGTTTCTTTTTCTTCTCCTTCTTCTTCTTCTTCTTCTTCTTCTTCTTCTTCTTCTTCTTCTTCTTCTTCTTCTTCTTCTTCTTCTTCTTCT